>JAJLUR010000288.1:0-14338 GCA_030674225.1 Blastobotrys terrestris
TCGTTTTACCAAATCACAAAATTTGTAAAGCTTCCCTAGATGATCTAAAGGCGAACCATCTACGAAGTGGCGAAACGCCCATGAAACTTTGTAGATTGTGTAAATTGTTCTTCCAGCTTGTAATAGGAACAGATTCTGCCCACCTTCTATCTGGGCCAGGGACAAAATGGCAATGAGACTCCTAGGAGCCTCATTTGACCACGTGCACGTGCATATCGATATCGATATCGATATCATGATCACAATATATATATATCATGTACATATATATATGCATGTACATGTACATGTACATGTACATCATGTGCATGTATGCATATATATATATATCAAAATTTGCCGGGCCCTGCACAGCTGAAACTTCGTTTCTAATTGCCCTTTCTGTAGTTAACGTTGTTGTTTAAGTTAAAGATTTGCAATTGCTACTATATCCCTTCGATATCGATATAATAATGACGGTTACTTTTCGATTGTCGCCTTCTATATGTCTGCCATACGTTCTCAGTAAAAAAAATCCTTTCTCATAGTAAGTTTCGATTGAAATTCGTTAATTAATATTAATATTAACATTTTCCTTAGTTAAAGGCATCACTGTTCCTATTGTATAAAAGCTTTGCTTCTGAATCAACCAGAAAACGACCGTTGTGCCTTTTATTTGCTGACAATCCATCTGTTTTCCGTAAGTTTCTTTTTCTCTTTGAGTGAAGTCGATTTGTTGTCGATTGATATTAACATGTTTTTTTTTTTTAGACCATGGATCTTCCTCCTAAAATGGTGTCTTTGGCCAATCCCCCTGAGATGCCTCCTTTGAGTAAGTTGGTTGCGTTTTAAAACCTGATTTCTGTGATTGTTACTAATCTTTGCACTAGCTAACCTTTCTCCCACTCGAGTTGGTTTCTGTTGCCTGTTCCCATTTTGGGTCAGTCCTCCGGTTTACGGACTGTCTTCAGTTTTGGTAAGTTTGGTTTTTATTCCATGTTCACAACTGTTATTCCTTTTCCTCCTTTAGATCCTCAACCCTGCTATCATCGATCTTTAGCCTTAAACTAACAACCTATTGTTCTATCTGCAGGTCAAAATGTAAACATTTTGTCTGCAAAACATCGATCAGTCTTTAGGGCATCCAGTAAGTCAACAATATCCAGTTATCTAATATCCAAATGGTTCTTGCAAAGCTCTTATCCATACCACAGAAAAGGATTCATAGCATTAAGGTACTATTCTGCTGATATATGCATACATTAATCTTCAGTATTCCACCAGAAGTTTGCGCCTTATAAAAGCATATCAGCATCCACACAATCGAAAACTATCTCCTGCGCAACATCAACCTGTTTTAGCGTATCAAGTAAGCCAATATATAAGTAAATAGTAATATACATTTATTTATTGTTGGTAATGATCACTAATGTTAGTTATCTCTGACCCGTTCGGTAAAACAACGCTGCATCCATGTGCGCCTGAGAAAATCAAGCTATTATACATATACCATAGAGAAATTGACCATCACGTACGAGTTCAGCACTGATAACCACATTGATCGTCTGTCTTCTAATCAGGGCTCTGTGAAGATCAACCCACAAATATTTCCAGCCGATTACTTCACAGCATCAAATTAGTCAATCAATACCATTTAATTTGTTTCTGTTACCGATATATTACCTAAGTTTTGAAGAGGTACTGTCAGGGCCCTGCTAAAGAAACATACGGCTGCCAATTCATTCTATTCTTCGAATTACTTCACGTTCTAAAATGAATTAAAGCTATGACTGTTAAAGGATTATTGATCGTCACTGTTCACTATGTAAAATCAGAAGAAAACTTAAAACGAGATACGCCACTTTATTATTATTATTGGTTCAATTTATCAAAATCAAGTACATACATATTTATAGAAGGAAAAATAAATACCATACATCATCATGTTGGCAGCCCGGGGGGCATCTGCTGACCGAGTGTGGATATAGATAATAGATAAATTAAATACTTTATCGCTTGAGTGGATGGATGCAGAATGTGTCACCAGCCATTTATGCATATATAGCCCATTCGGACTCTACAACGAGCTTTGTGTGAGTTAATGTTCCTTCTTCATAATTGTGCATAGACACGGTACCTGCCCAGGTATTAGTATTAATATTCTATTATGCATGTGTAGGTTTTTTTTGCAAAATAGCAATATTGGGCGATCTATTTTATGGGATCGTTACTCAATCTCTGATCCCAATGGGGGGATGAATAGCCAGCCACCCACTTGGGTTCCATAAAATTCACCCTGCGTAACATAGATACTGCTGTTCTGTGGAGACTCAGAGACCGCGTTACGCAAATTTTTGCAGCATCTTCCTGTAACCTGAGAAACAAGCATGGTTAGTGATACAGTCAATGCGGACTTGATAAAGATTAAAAAGGATGCAGTAAGTGACAAACAAGAAAACATTGAAAAAAAAAATAAAATAAAATAAAATTAAAAGAAATAAAAATTAAAGCAAAAAACGCGGTCAATAGTTACTAATACAAAAATAATAGCTCATCAGTGCCCTATTTAGCTTGAGTAAAGCGGCCCAGGAAAGTTCCAACGCTACTCTTGACTTTTTCAATGCGCTGCCCAGTATGGAGCACGCGGCTCCGGCTCTAGGGACAATTGTCCAATCACTCGGAACAGCAGCTCAAGACCTGAAATCAGTTGTTGAAGGGGCTGGTCCAATTGAACAACTTGCCAATGGTAAAGCTCCAATTACTACAAATTCGAACGAAGAACCGTCAACGCCGTCTAACGACGGAAAGAAAAAGAAAAACAAGAGAGCCCCCATTGATCCTAACGCTCCTAAGAAACCTAACACTATTTATTTCGCTTTTCAAAGTGATGAACGGAAGAAAATTCGTGACGAGCGTCTTAAGAAGGGCGAGCCAGTTTTGAGCAACACAGAAATGACACATGAGATTTCAAAGAGATGGAAAGAAATGACTGACGCTGAAAAACAGCCATGGAAGGATCAATATCAAAAAGACATGGAGAAATATCACGAAGAAAAGAAGGCCTATCAAGAGGGCACCTATGTTCCACCTTCCTCGGAAGATTTGGAGTCATCACCAGCCAAAAAACAAAAAGTTTCCGATTCCGTGGCTTCTAAAGAGGCTTCAAAGAACACTCCTGCCGAACCAGAAACAACAAACAATGAGCACGAGACTTCAAAGTCAGCCAAAAAGAAGAAGAATAAGGATGCTTCATCGCCTGAAAAGTCCAAGAAGGAGAAGAAAGAGAAAAAGAAGAAACGGAAGTCTGAAGGAGGCAATGTTTCTGCAGAGTAACAATTTTGTAAGTTTATTTTGAGGTAAAATGTTATTATTGATGTAATTTTTATGAAATAATTTTGTTATCTTGAGCTTGACCACCTCTAAAACTACTTGGAACATGTTCAGAACAGAAGTTTGTTCGGTCGTCTACCATAAACATCAAACAATAATATTATCTGCGAATGTCCCTTCCGGTATTATAAATCTGCTTCTGTTCACTTCTCTGACAGTCTAGATTGTTCAATTCAAGTGAGTAGTACATATATTTACAAAATTACTTTCTCGTCAACATCTTAACAAAGGCTCTATTCACCACAGCCAGCTTGTGCTGTTGATTTCTCTTTTCATAACCAGGACTATTACCTTTATGTGCAGCAAGAATTTCTTCTGCAAGCCTGACAGAAAAATCTTTACTAGCTCGTTTGTTAGCAGCTTCCAAAATCCAGAGCCAAGCTTGTCTATTTCTTTGACGCTCCGTTAATGGGGTGGGAACTAATTCAGCCCGGGCACCACCGTCGGTATATCTTTTGAGCTTTACAGCCGGAGCCATATCAGAAAGAATGTTTTTAACGACTTGAACTGGATCCTGTCGAAGTTGTAAATGTACTAAATAGAGAGATTGAGCCATAAGCTTTTCTGCTCTGGCTTTTTTACCATCTTTCATAATCAGGTTTGTTAAGTAATTCATTGTTTCATCATACCTCGGAGGAATAGAGGTACTCTTGATCTTCGCAATCTCTTCCTTTTGCTCGTCACTCGGTTCAAACTTTTCAGAAGCTTTTTCATCTACCACTTGTTGGATAATATCGATTTCGGGAACGCCCTGTGGTGCAAAGGCCTTACCCGGAGTGTAACCATTTTTACTTTCGAATTCCTTTCTTAATTCCTTGAATGCTTCAATCCAATGCTTTGCCTCCTCATCAGCCTCCTGCTGGCTCAGTGACTCTCCAGTTTCCGTTTCTCGTAATCCGACCAAGGTTTTGGCCGTGTTGTCAAAGGCGCTAGAATACCGTCTACCGACCAATATAACTGTTTTCTGTCGAATAGCAGGAATTTGACGACAGTATTGCCTATAAGCGTGTCGTGGAAGCATGATTTCTTTTTATCTTTATCCTCCTGGCAATAAAGTATAACAAGTGAAGTGAAATTTCGACTCCGAAATTTTCCCCAATACATAGAGTTTTGCGGTAGGTCACACCACCAAATTTTTTGAAGGGAAAATTGAAATTTTCAAAGTGAACACACATTCATCCACTCACTTATTCATTCAGTACAGAAACGTAGCGACAAATGTACAGAAAAAGTATTCGACAGGGTATAGTGGTCTTACGAAGAGGTTTTTCGTCGCAATCACTATTGCGTAACGAAACAACGCCGGAACAAATTCTTGAAAAAGGATTCAAGCAGATGGAATCGGCCAAGTATAAGAAGTCAGAAGAACAACTCAAGCCAATACTAGATGCTGCCAAAAAGTTAGGTGTTAGTGCAGATGAAGTCAAAAAATTGTACTCTGAGGTCCAGGTTGGAGCAGTGCCGTATGAAAAGATGTCGCCGGAGCAAAAGCAGCAAGCTGATAGGGCAGAAATAGATGCATTATCGTCTCCTACCTTAGACGAGCCATTCAAATTCGATGACCTGCCACCATTGGGACACTTGCTACTTCATGAACACAGAGTTCAGCGTGAATACAACAGAGTGGCTGCTTATGAATTACCGCAACTAACCCAGCATGTTACTCCGTATAGAAAACCTTCCAGAGATCAGGTGTTGAAATTCAGATATACCACGTATATGGGTGAGGCCCATCCAGCTGAGGCAAAGGTTAGCGTGACATTCAAGACATCATTGTTGAATCTAAATGACGCTGAAAAGCATAAACTAAGAATTTTGGCCGGAACTAGATATAACCGTGGCACGGATGAGATTAAGATAAGCTGCGACAGGTTTAATGAACAGGCTCAAAACAAGAGATTTTTGGGTGAAGTTATTCAGGATTTGATAAGCAGTGCAAAGGACCAAACTGACTCATTTTCCGATATTCCTATTGATACGAGACACATTGAACCAAAATTGCGCCGCAATCGGCCAAAGTATCCTCAGCATGAATTTCCAAAAGAATGGGCTAGACCTCAAGATGCGCCTAAGGTAGAGGATGACCTTTTATCCACAATTTCTCGTGAAATTTATTCTAAATAAGCTGTTTTTCTTGTAAATAATAAAATATTGACCTTGTTACGAAAGGTTGTGCAGAAAGAAAGAAAAAGAAAGAAACGAAGGGGGTTGTCGATAAGTTTGCTATATCGATATTCTACACTCCTTGTTTGTCTGACTACTGACAACTGAGCGGAAGGTAACTTATACGTGAAGCTGCCCTCGGAGGTCGTAAATACAACATGGTGAATAAATAGTATGTTTTAAGCATCAGCCTTGCTCTCCTCACCCTCCTGACTATCATGTTTAGACCTTTTAGATTCCTTCAAATCTTCCGGAGGTGGTGTACCAGTATCAACCACCCAAGATATTGGTGTTAATACAATTCCTTGGTTGACATTATTATTATTATTTTCAACCTCGTTTTCAGCGGTGTTGTCACGCTTCAATTCGCCTTTCAATTCCTCCTCCGAAAACTCATAGTAGGTCGACTGGACTGACAGGGATCTTTCCAACGCAAACAAAAACTTCTCCGGGCTATTTTCAGAATAAAATTGTGTCGGACTAAGTACCAGTTCGGCGATCCGCTGAATTGTAAAAGGTGGACCCTCGGCAAATTTATCACTAAACTGGGCCTTCACGTCATGCGCATATTCGTCTATGGTCCGTGAAACTCCGGTTAACGGATCCTTTAAGATATCATCTTTTTTGTTGAAATCATTAATCAGAATGTGGTCTATTCGGCGCATGATCATAGCACTCATTTTTGGCCATGGTATGCTGTCCTTGGGAATCTCTCCATTCTCCGCGATGGGTGTCAGATATGAGTTCACTACGGCTCCCTCAGGGTTAGTGAAGTATAAAATAAGTATTCATCGTATCTCTCACAGTCAGTATCCGAAGTCATGTTTATCAAACAGATCCCGTATTGTACAAGACTATGTCGCGTTCACCTCTTTTTATTTTGGGACCAATCTCGGATATCCAGCGTAAACGCTGAACTTCTATAGTTTACGTATGTTGTTGCGCTTGAAGGAATGACCAAAAAAAAAAAAAAAAAACAATTCAGTTTCCTATAGTTAGCTGGTGGTTAGAAAAAGAATGTGCCGTCAAATTTTGGTGGAAAATATCATTCTAGTATGAGAACTAGCTATTAATTGAAAGTGGCAAGTAGGTAGTAATGTCTTTGTATGAGCTTTAAAGAAAAAAAGTCGAATAGCATTTCAATATTAGTTTAGTACACGTATATCCTAGGCCACACTCAATAATCCCTGTTTGAATTTGTGTGCCTATATTTCCCGTGTTCTGATAACTATCGGTTGAAACGAGGCTTTCCGCCTTAAGCCGATAACACCAAAAAAAAAAAATTCCTCTCCAGATTACATCGTTTTATAATCAGACTCTATGCTTGCTCCACTTCGACTACGGGGACCTAGTGTTCGTGAACGATTAAACCGAACTTTAGCGTCATATAGAGCTTTTGGCGGAATTTCTGATGCATACGCCTCGAATATACCAACAGTAAATCTTGCCTACGATCGTTATGATCCTAAAGAAACGAAGGACGGAGAAATCCCAATAGTATTTCTCCACGGGTTGTTCGGATCCAAGATTAATAACAAGACTGTCAGCAAAGTTCTTGCAAGGGATTTAAACAAGTCAGTGTACTGCCTAGATCTTAGAAATCACGGAGATTCTCCTCATATCAATCGCCACGATTACCCATCATTGTCGGCAGACGTGGAAAACTTTCTCGATCAGAACGAAATTAAATCTTGTGTTCTAATCGGCCATTCTATGGGGGCTAAAACTGCAATGGGCGTCTCTTTGAGACGACCAGACTTGGTCAGTGCTCTGATCCCTGTCGACAACTCGCCAGTGGATACCAGATTAAGTTCTTCATTCGGCACTTATGTGCAAGGCATGAAGACTATTGATAGAGCTAGTGTCACTTCACATAAAGAAGGTGACGCCATTATGGAAAAATATGAGAAATCGTTACCTATCCGCCAATTCCTTTTGGCTAATTTAAAGAAAATAGACGACGGGACGTACAAATTCAGAATCCCCCTAGACATTCTCGGCAAAAGTCTTGATAACTTAGGTGAGTTCCCATTCCATCCGGACCGGTCAAGGTTTTCTAGACCGACGACCTTTATTAGAGGAACCAAGTCCACCTAGTAAGTTTGTTTTTTTTTTTTTTTTACCATTATTCGTGGACCACTAACCGTTCAATCTTAAGTGTTTCGGATGAGGCTTTTCCGACTATCGGCCAATTCTTCCCTTCTTTCAACATGAGAGATGTGGATGCCGGCCATTGGTGTAAGTGCTGGTTTGTTTGTGATGTCGTTCCTAAAAAACTAAAACTAACATTCTTCCTTTCAAGTAATTTCCGAAAAGCCCCAAGAGTTTATCACTTTGGTTAAGGATTTTGTGGACCGCTACGACTTGTGAATTCAAATTGTAAAATAAAACAAAAACGGTACTTAAATAGAACTTAGAGGTGCGTGAATTGATTAAGACGTGTGTTAGCTCTTAGTATGCGCGATATATGTATATTTTATCTAATCAAATAACTAAAGAGTTGAATTTTCTTGTAAGCCCTAGACTCGTGGAGCTTGTCATAGAAATACGGGCGATCCGGGTATGCATAGCAACAGAGGTTTCTAGCTCGTAGATCCTATTTCCGCCACACACATGTACATGCGTATACATAGAAAATATTCCTAAAGGAGAAATATGAAACGACTGTGCCTCAAAGTCCGAGTCTCCGAAGAATCAAAACAATCATGTCTCTAACCGTTGTACTCATCTGTGAGGCTAAAGGTGAGCCAATGTACCCGCTTAGGGATTTACCCCCTGAAAAAAAAATAAAAAAAAAAATAAATGTGGATCCTGGTGTAACACAAACCCCCCTTTTTTGCTGCAGCTGGTTTAGGAAAAAAAAAAAAAAATCCCACATGTACACAAACCTCAGCTTGGCATAGTGCGCATAGTAATTGGCGAATCTGCACGCTTTTACTTTTTTATAAAACCACGCAAACTCTCCCACTCTTCATTATTTTCTGGCTCTTTTTCTCTAACTGGCTAACTTACATTCACCTCGTTCTTTTTTGTACCTTTTGACTCCTCCCCTTTCCTCATGCTGGTCATGTTCCAGTCGAAATGGAGTATAGGCTACTTCATCACGGTGATCTCAAGTGCTACCATCGTGCTAGCATTTTTGGGGTATATCTTCGGAATGTTCGAATTAAACATCACTTCTGATGCTCCACAATCAGCAGATACACGCACCATCCCTACCTACTTAGCACTATTTATCTTTGCCGAAATCTATCAATGTCTACTAACCTTCGACGCCTTACGACTCAAGAATACTATCCAAATTATTGGTCTCAACCTGTTTTCCTTGGCCATGTTGGTGTATGCCAGTATTCAATATGACCAGATCAAGACTGCTATCGCACACTTGACCGAACACCACTACTATGACCCTGGCAATTGGACTATCATGAAAGCATTTATCATCGCCATCCCGTGCGTGATAGGCGTAGCCATGGTTATCATGTGTGGAATTACATACAAGCTGTATGAAGAGTTTGGATGGTCCATTTACAAGCATGTGGGTGCCGATATTCGTCTGAAACGGCGTTACGTTGCTTATCTCATTTTTGTCACTCTTCTCAAAATTGATTTCTTCTTTTTTTTAGGCTTCACTATCCAGTTCGTCGTTATCGTGCTTAACAAAACGGATATCGAATTCGCGCTGACAATCGCTGTTATTCCTGTGACAATCCTAATATTGTGGCTGGCCCTCGTTTTTGTTAAGAGAGAAACATACATTGGCATGGTGTCGATGATTGTCATCTTTTTTGCAGCCATGGCATACTTCTTCTTCAAATTGGTGCGAATGTACCAACCTGATCAAGAATACAAGTATCTTGCTACAAGAAAGACGCTGACCACATTTGCTGTAATCACCATTCTATTATTACTGGCCACCATTGCGAACGCTATTATTTGCACCGTCAACTTTGGTTATGGCTTGAAGCATCTGGTTCTTGATGGTAACGACGATGACGAAGACAAGTTCCCATTAGACTCTGTGGATTCTTATGGTTATGGGAAGCAGGGTCCAAGAATGACGATAGATTAATTTATTCCTATTCACAACTTTTTTTTTTTTTTTTTTTAAGTGTATTGTACTCTATGTTAGCGTCCAAATAAAATAAGCTTATCGGATCACTTTGCAGGTTACAAAGCGATCCGTTGTACACAAAATTATAGATGGACAATGTGTTCACTAGATCATCACAATACCAGAAAATTCATAATACCTCACGCTGGCCCAGTTAACGGGTTTGTGGGTCGCTTGTTCTCGTTCCCAGATGGTTTGGAGTAGTTTCTCCACTTGATCAACGTAACCAAATCCTAATTGATTCTTTAGAGATCGAACTCTTTGCACAATGTATTCTTGGTCGGTGATGACCGTTGCTGCTGAACCCGCCATGATCAAAGGGAATACTAGCCCACATTCAAGGGGGAGGCAGTTCTCAATTGACCTGAGCGAGCAAATGATATTTCTTAAACACTCTCGTGCTCGTGGATGGTCTTTATCATACCCTTGTTTTATCTGGTGAAGTCTCATCAAAGCAGCCCACTTCCAGGTCAATATGAAATTCAAATGTTCACTTTCACAAATGCCCTCGGGTCGCGAATTGACATCTGATGTGAGCGGGAACTTGTTTAGTCGAACCTCGATAAACTCAGCAAACGAGTTGAATTGGTCCTCGAGTATAAAATGTTGAGAACGCAGTGCACGCATGCTCGACAATGTCGAAATGTCGCCTAGAATGGATCCCAGCTCACCGCAGAGCCCAAATCTCACTGGCGTGCTGCCAGCATCATCCTGTTGATTATTCTTGTCCCTGGATGCGAACGGCGGGTTGCACGTGCTTAGCGACGACACAGAATCCAAATAATAAAACGTCTGTTTGATAAACGACAGTATTCCAGAAGTGGAATAATCGGAAGAATTGCTATTCATCCGTTGGAAGACGTTTTCAAGGTAATAGCTCCAGTTAGTCGAAACGCCGTCTAACACTTCTAGATATACCATCATCAACAGGGATAACATGGACTCTTCGCTTTGGCTGTTGAGCGCCAGATCAACCGTTTTTTGTGCCTTCTCTTTGTAGCACATATAATCCAAAAAGTACCCCGGATCGCGGCCAGCTCGGTGTGCAGCAGCGATACCAAGGATTGGATATTTTACATGGTTATACTGCAAACACAAGGGAATCACAGCCTCAGAAACATCTCCCAGTCCTTTTTGTTGCATAAACAATATCGGAACAACAACGTCCTTGAAATACGTGAGTAATTCTTTTTCTGTCGACTCCAGTTGCGAATCGGCTATTAAAGGCGACTTTGCGTTCAATGGCAGTTGTTGCCAGAAGTCACACGTGTTTCTAACGATCTCCAGTTCACGGTCTAGGAGCATAGCATTGCTAGCAGTTTTACTAGAAATTTCTTGTATCTCGTCTTCGATGGTTCCCGTGTTCTCGGCTGCTATCACTTCTGGATCTACAAGATCGATTCCGCTAATATCCTCCTCAAACTCGGCTGCTGTAGTGGGGATCGCTTCCTTGCCTCTCTCCATGGTCCTCCTCGCTGAGTCTACTGGTCCGGAGCACCTTTTATTCAAGCGCTGACAATCTCCGCATTGTGGCCAAGTCTCGTCGCACTTTTTTTTACGTACGCGACAGCTTATACAGCCCGTACGACTCCTGGTGATATTCTTAGTACCTCTGACAGCTCTGCTACTGTTGCCACTTCCAGTTGATCTCAGCGTCTGCTGTGCCCGTGACGCTAGACTTCTACTGTTCAAATTTGACGATGTTCTGTCTCTGTCCAACCTTCTACTATTGCTACTACTACCACTACTACTAGGCCGTCCGACTGGTTTAATAGGTCGTTCAAATGTGCATAATTCATCCAGCCTAATACAACGCTCGCAGGGATTGTTACCAGAACAAGATTGCTTCTAAAAAAAAAAAGTTCATTAGAATCAACATGATCATTTATGGTTTTTGAAGTATACTCCGCACATACAATCGCACTGCATCTATCGCAAGCTCGTTTACTGCCCATCAAGAAATTAAATAATGAATTCTTACTTGTACTAAAAAAAAGTGGGTTATCACTCCCTCACTACCGGTGAAAGCCCCCTCTTGTTATTTCCCCACATCGGCGCGTGGGGTCGACTGTCCAGCTCTTATCTCGTTTGATCCGCCTTTGGCCGCGCTCTTATTGATAGGAACGCGGCTATCTCGCTAGCGTCGTTCTGCGTCTTGTGGTTCTGCGTGCGCTCATATTAAAACTTTATGTAGTCTTTTACCTGTATGTGTGTTCAAATTGGTTGGGTGTATATTAATAATTTCAGAGTATAGCAATTTTTTTTCTATAGCATATGCACAGCGGAATTGCTCTAGGTAGCTAGTAGCTAGCTACTACTACTTGTGGAACGGGCTACAGTATGCATATGCGTGGGCCCAATAGAAAATCATCGTACTATGAGATTAGGTAATCTGTAGGAATATGCGCACTTACCCTGATGGAAAAATTTCTTTTTTTTTTTCGGGTGTAGGCGAACTTCAGCGACACAGTATTTTTTTTTTATTATTATTATTATTTCACTTCATTTACATATTCATACATGTTTCTACTAAATACATACCTATTTGTGCAAATAAATTACTGTGAAGAGCTTATAGCGGTCAACGGGCTAACCCGGTTTTATAGGGCGATAACGTATGCATAGCTATGAGTCTCGTACTTATGCATACTAGTATACTAAGTAGTTGACTGGTATGCATACGAATGTGTAGTTAATAAATAATATGCATAATAATTAAAAAAAATGAAGTGAAATAAAAATAAATAAATATGCATAAATCAATGTTAAATAAAGGCAGTGGAATCGAAACAAACGAAAACATGCACGTGAACCCGTGTGCGATCGATAGACTTCGTACAATTTACAGAAAAAGAGGTCGCTCTCCAACGATATTCATGCCAATCGTCAACGGCTATACTGCCTACAGTCACGTGGTAATCACGAGACCACAAATCACGTGATAATCACGTGCTCCAGGAAAATCGGGGAGAAGGATCACATTCTTAGAATTTGTACGCTCGAATTCTAAAGATACCAGATCGCCAGAATTTGAATATATAGAACAATGTACTAGGGGCGAGAAACGGGTTAAATAAGCGTAATCTGATAATCCTATCTTTTTGATCATCTATAAACGGATCCCTAGCAGAACATGTTTTCAGTGCTAGAAAACGCCAAACTCCATGTTTTCTTATATGCATAGAACCAGTCAGAAATCCGATGTAGGGGAGTTACAAATTTAGGATCCCCTTACTTCGCTCTTTACACCTTTACCAAAAGCCTCCAGAACTATATCAACATCACAACTACCGCGTCCTTCTGTTGATAGCTTCTAGAGCCTTCCGGTCTACCTTCTCATTAACTTATTGGTATCTAACACCACTGCATTTTAGTCATCCCAACAGTGTTCCCGCTGCAAACTCGTCATCGCTTTGTGACTTCACTAGAATATATTATGAATTTGGCTTTGAAAATGGACGTAACATTGCAGTTGATATCAGAAAAGAAGCAAAAGCACTGGAATTGCCTCGCAGAGCTACATTTTAAACCGTCGGAGGCTACACAGGGTCTGTGTGTGCCCTGCGGGCGGCCTTCTTTTCTAGAAAAGAAGCAAAAACACTGGAATTGCCTCTCAGAGCTACCATTTTTGTTCCATATTCATACGTCTTTTATTTGTTTAAGTCAGTTTTGGTAGAGAACCTCCAGAAGGAACGATAACTATCAACTCTTTCTTAACCTTGAAGGCGATATATATATGCATACATTTAGGGTACCGCGTTCTAGGTGATCTGAAGTTAGAGTGTGAATATTGAGGGACAGTGATCGTTTATCATTTGCACTGAATATCTCTTTTTGAAGAGTAAAGGAATTCCTTGTGGAAAACTTTCTTCATTAAGATCTGAGACTATAACTCGTCAAAACTTAGATAATATATTAATGAGAGGAAGCTGAATAGTAAATAGATACTACTGGCTTATTTGAGGTTCTGCAGGACTCTGTTGGAAATGTTTGCCAGTTTCATTGATGGTCACCTCTTTCCTGCAGATTATAATACAGAGGACCAATGTGGTCAGTGCTGAATCATACCGTAAAGCGAACCTTTGTGGTATATATGTATATACGATCGGTAATCCCAAGTGCTCACTTTATTCCAGATAGCAGAAAATAGAAGATATTTCCTGAATGTAACACTTTACTGAAAGGATCGTAGGTAGCAACCGCTAAGTCATCATTACGAATAATAAATGAATATACATTATTGTCTTACTTGGTTCTCTAAAGGAATAGCAGATTAATGTTCTGCAGGAAATGGCTTCCAACTGTATCGATGCTAATATGCTTTAAAAAGCACAGAATTCCGGTAAGAAGACTGGAGGCTAGTATAAGAGCTTAGCAAAAAAACATTGGGATATTGAATAAAAATAAATGAGTATTATTAATTTTATGGATGCCCTAACAACACCTGAATGATGCTCTTCAGAAGAGTTTTGCAGATTTTTTGCAGGTTTAATACCTGAATATCGACGTGATAGCGGAGTCAACAGTAGGACAACAAAGAACCTTTCAGAAGAACAGGAGTTGTCAATTAATGTTGAGAATCTAAAAAACAAATATTAATACAGAACTCAAAACTTGAGATTAACAAAAACTTACTGGATGCAGTTCCGTCAAAATGGACCAGATGAAAATGCCGAAGGAAAAAAAAAAAAA
>JAJLUR010000289.1:0-14172 GCA_030674225.1 Blastobotrys terrestris
CTATCTCCGACCACACCTCGTGAGATGTAAGGGAACTCCATGATAACGGCATCACGGCTACTAGGTGTTAAAAATCACTACTCACGCTAATGCTTCTACAGAGCCCGGTCCTGTTTACGTTCAGACCGAAAGAAAGAAGCTTTATTCATACCGTCTAGACCCCCTTTTCCTTCAAGTGTATACAAGCAATGCTTCCGAGGATTCTATCCAATATATATATATCGTACTAACGTCTACTCCGTTACCCGGAATGTTTGGTGCGGCTTTTTACCTTCCGGAAAAAAAAAAAAAATTAGAATTGCGCGTTTCAAGAAAAAGCGTGGGAGGTTATCACAAATTTTTCAATTTTCAGGAGCACCACACACATACACGTACATATATATAGACCAAGATGGGGCAACCACAAGACGAAGGTGATGCTGAAAAGAACATTCAGATCTGGAAGGTGAAGAAGCTGATCAAGCAGCTGGAGGCGGCTCGTGGTAACGGTACGTCGATGATTTCCTTAATTATTCCCCCTAAGGGCCAGATTCCTTTAATTAGCAAAATGTTGTCAGAAGAATACGGTACCGCTTCCAATATTAAGTCTCGAGTGAACAGATTGTCTGTGCTTTCGGCTATCACATCTACACAGCAAAGGCTCAAGCTCTACAACAGAGTGCCACCAAACGGGCTTGTGATTTATTGCGGTGAAATCATCACCGACGAAGGCAAGGAGCGTAAGGTTAATATTGATTTTGAGCCGTTCAAGCCAATCAACACTTCGTTATACTTGTGTGACAACAAGTTCCACACTGAGGCATTATCCGAATTGTTAGAATCAGACTCCAAATTCGGATTCATCGTTATGGATGGTAATGGAACCTTGTTTGGTACCCTGTCCGGTAACACCAGAGAAATCTTGCACAAATTCACAGTCGATTTACCCAAGAAACACGGTAGAGGTGGTCAATCTGCTCTGCGTTTCGCAAGATTACGTGAGGAAAAGCGTCACAATTATGTTAGAAAAGTGGCCGAAGTAGCTGTTCAAAACTTCATCACCGCAGACAAGGTAAACGTTTCCGGTTTAGTTTTGGCTGGTTCCGCCGATTTCAAGAATGAGCTTTCTCAGTCTGACCTCTTCGATAACCGTCTCGCTGCAAAGATCATCAAGGTTGTGGATGTCTCGTATGGCGGTGAAAACGGGTTCAACCAGGCCATTGAATTGTCTGCTGAAACTCTTTCCAACGTCAAGTTTATTCAAGAAAAGAAGCTTATTAATTCCTACTTTGAAGAGATCTCGCAAGATTCTGGTAAGTTCTGCTTTGGTATCGATGATACTCTCAAGGCTCTAGATCTTGGTGCCGCCGAAATTGTCATTGTTCATGAGGGCTTGGACATCATTCGTTATGTTTTGAAGGATGCCGATGGGCAAGAGAAGGTTGTCCATGCAAAGAAGGAAGCTGAGAATAAGGACCATTTGATTGACAGTGCCACCGGTCAAGAACTCGAAATTGAGTCTGAACAGATGTTCATTGAATGGCTCGCAGAAAACTACAAATCCTTTGGTGCTACTTTGGAATTTGTTTCAGACAAGTCTTCCGAAGGTGCCCAGTTTGTTAGAGGATTTGGTGGTGTTGGGGCCATTCTACGATACAAGGTCAACTTTGAACAGCTCACCGACGAGTCGGACGATGAATTCTACTCTGATTCCGACGAAGATGGCGTATAGATGATATGTAATTAATGGACTAGTCATGAATGCTTTTGAGTCGCCTGTAACTCACGCACAGCCTTAGTAGTTAGCAGTTCCTTAAAAAAAAGTGTAAGGATGATGAAGTGTTGGATTTTTTTTTTATTTATTGAGTCTACTATCAACTGAATAGATACGATAACATTCATTATAATAGTATTAAGCAAACGCGTAATCATGGCTCACGGGCTCTTCTAAACGGCACTGAATACATCAGATTGACTGTCAAATATAAGTCCCACACTCAATATTTTTCTCTACTGGGCTAATATATTATGATTATTATTATTAGTACGTTACAGCTTTGCAGAGGCTAAAGCTTGCGGGTTTCGCTTGTGTGGTTTGGAAATGACAATAAACTGATCGTCATGTTTCGCCTCTTCAATGGACTGAACTACCCGAGTCTTCATTTCTTTACCCAACTTGGAACATTGTCGCAATAAGTTCATATCGGAAGCCTTTGGATTCACAGCCATGTCATGATGACGCAGGGTTTTGTGACGAGACTCAGAAATTCGTTCAGAAAATTCGTATAATATTCCAGATGGCATAATGTCATCAGCCTCGAAGAATTCGTCACTAACCTTGGAGCGGGATGTATTCCATGATGGTGAAAGTGAGATTTTTGGTGGCGACTTCTTATCCTTGGACTGTTGTCGATACACGATGCCTTCCTCTTGGAATTGGTTTAATGCGGTTTTGAGCAATTCCTTGTTAACAGACTCATAATAGCTGATAAATCCTTGATGGTATAGCGTCTTACCGAGTGACTGGGCTTTGTTAAGGAATTCCTTTTCATCAACCCATACCATTCCAACAGGATGTTTCGCGGCATCTTCCAAATTAGGAAGTAACATAAACAATGACATGCAAGCGAGCCAAAAGCCATCCATAAACGGCCAAAGTAAGTAGCAATAAAAGTCAAACATTTCATAGCCTTTGCCCAACTCAGCAGAAGACAACTCAACAATCAACACGTCGCTATCTTCTCTAGATGGATAGACGATTCCTTGACGGTTTAGTGTTTCCAACGTCTGCATGAAATTTCCTTCAAGGCCCTCTGCACCGTAAACGAATTCGCCAGATAATAAGGTGGATAAAAAGCTGACTTCATTTTTGAGCTCTTGTCGAGAAATGCGAGGGTTTCCATTTGATCTTCGGATGAGAGTATACATGGCCACCGTGACGATGGATTCAGAAACAAACAAATGTATCACCTGATTCCTATAATAACTCAATTTGAAAGCATCCTTAGCATAATAAATTGGCTCAATAAGGCCCTTTTCTTCAGTGCCCACCAACTCAGAGCCTAAAACTTTGAGTCCGTTGGCAACAATGGCCTCAACCTCTTGTGGGCTAGCACCGTCTTCAAGACTCTTCAAAGGTAGAGTGCCAACTTTGCCTCCAGCCTGATAAATCTTTTGAATCAGCCATCTGACCTTGACTTCCAATGATTTTTTCGTGATACCACGACCGGTCGATGTGAGTAAAACAGTACCAATTAGCGACGTGGGCATGACCACGGATGCCTTGTTGATATCAGATAAGATCTTGTACCCCAAAGATCGGAGCAATCTAGTTTTTTGTTCATTATCAAGGAGATCAGGCGACAGGTTAGTGACGAGCGATCTTGTCGATTCAATGTTCAATTGGTTGATAATATACGTCTTGAGCGACCATGGTTTGAAAAACCGAACGTCGACTCTACCCATGCGGAGGGACAAGACTTGAGATGCATTTAAAAAGTTAGAGAAAGACTCCTTTTGTTTTTCCTTGCCGAGCAGTTCAGTTGCATACGTCTCACCTTCAACAACTTTATCATATTGCGTGGACACTGGAACGATCCAAGTGTCTTCGACTCTACCAGATAGTAATGCCTCCATAATGTACTTCAAAATTCCAAACTTGGGAGGTAGTAATTTACCTGTCCTTGATCTGGTGCCTTCGACAAAGCATTCAAAGTTCAATCCTTTGCCTAGCAACGTTTCAATGTAGCCCTGAACAACTGATTGGTACAATTGATCGTCGCCGAACGACCGCCGGATGTACATGGCACCGACTTGGCGCAGCATACCACCGATTACGGCAAAATTCAAGTTATCACCCGCTACCACCACTGGAAGGGACAGGCCGGTTCTAAAGCAGATTGTCTGGATGGCAATGTAATCAACATGCGACTTGTGACAAGGCATAAAGATCATGCTTTGGTTCTTACCTTCCAATTCTTTTGCTTTTGATTTCAGCATTTCCATCTCATCAGCGTTCACGTGCACACCCTGATGGTAAGTCCGCGAGAACATTTGGGCAACGGAATAATACATAAATTTTAGAGTGCTCTTGGATTGAAACAGACACATCATCTCATGAACCATCTTTTCTGCAATTGAGTTCAAGTTCTCTTCAATCTCCTGTCTTCGACTGGGTGGCGGATTTGACCATTGCTTTTCACGCTCAATGGCCTTTTCAGCCAACTTGGTTATGCAATTTCGGATCGCAGGTGTTGCCAGCGTATCCTCCGCAACTTTTTCTGCAAATCCAGAGTAATACAGATCCTGACCAATATAGTCATCATATGCTCTCCATGATGACGACTGAAGATGTCTGGCCAATGTCTTTAAAAACTCCATTGGCTCTTCACGGAATCGTTTGAACTCCACCACCAGATTGTCTGTATGCGAATCATCGTGATCGCCGCCTAGTAGGTTAACGTTAACGTCGCGACCCTCGTCCACTTTCATTGTGATTGATTAATTAAGTTGGGTGCTCAAGTCAACGATGGAGAAGAAAGGGGAAAAAAAAAAAAAAAGTGTGGGGATCAGTCGTTTTTTTAATATCTTATTTTACCCCAACGAGACTTATGAGGCACACGCACAAACACACTAAAATCAAAAAAGGGTTGGGGGCCGATCAATTTTGGGAATTTTCAGCTGAAAATCCCGCCTTACACTGTGGGTGGTCACCGGTTGTTCCCAAGGCGGCGTGCATGACATGGATACCACAGAGGGTCGAGTTTGCACAGCAGAAAGATGAAAAGACACGTCTGGCTCCAAGATCCTGACGGCTTCATTCGAGGTTCCAATTGGTTCGTTGGGGTGGACTTCAAAAAGAATTGGATCTACTTTGCAGAACTGTCGATCTCTTCAAGCCCTGAGAAGGTTGCACCTGAGAACCTCGGTTTCCGAACCTCCGTCACACGAAGATCCCGGATAAGGTAAACTGTCGCGGGGTATGCAGAATTCGAACTGTTCCATGATTTTATAGCAAAGCCCCTACCCCCAAAGAGAAAAAAGAAAAAGAAAAAAGGCAAACGCAAACTCCCCACAGAGCTCTTTTTCTTTTTTTTTTTTTTTTTTTTTTTTTTTTTGTGTGTGTGTGTGTGTGTGTGTGTGTGTGTGTGTGTGTTCCTCTTTAAACCATTGGAGGCAATTGAATTGACCCTTTTGTCGAAAAAGGTTCAAGACTGAGTGAGTTGTTAGAACTACCTTTCGCTGTATTTCTTTCTTTTTATTCCTGTTCCAGAAAAGAGAACACCAAATAATACAGGGCAATCAGGGCACTAATGACCTGATTGCAAATGCGTATACTGGCCTCTGGATAAACATTATCTCAGTGGGTTTGACAGTGCTAAGTTGGCGCTTGAGCCTAAATTGATCAAATTTCATTCGAACGGGAGTTTTTTTTTAGCACTAGTCAACAACCAACAAACACTTCATTAGACCAATCGCTACATGAGACTGTTACAGTGAAAGTAGCAAAAAGTCGTATAAATATTTTCTGTAGAAATATTGTTGGTACTGTGTAAGCGCCGGAAAAATTATAAGGGAAGAACCTCCCCTCTTATTTATGGCTTCTGCCCGACCTCCGGTGAGTTGCCCTGGCAACACACTGTTGCCACAAATTAAACATCGAGCATCTAGGCCTCTATACTCGGGCCAATTAAAAATGTTGGAGTCCAACTACTGAAAGTGTGCATACCCCGATGGTAGCGTTGGAAAACAACTAAGTGCAATTAACATAATAGTACGCTTTGCAATTTTTTTTTTTTTTTTTTCAAAATTAAATTATGTATACCGGCCCTTTCCAGTTTGAATTCTGCCTATGGCAATTATTCATATGCATACTTCTGAATAGCTGTACAATCGACTATCTTGTCAGCTATAGAAGCCGATTATATATATATATCGTTGAAAAAAACAAAAAAAAAAAAAAAAAAAAAAAAAAAAAAAAAAAAAAAAAAAAAAAAGCAATCCCACAGCTTCGAACCCATATCCCAGATGGTCGCCACAGCAACGACCCAGGGGGGCTGAAACGCATCGGCCCGATAAAGTTCTGAAAAATTCAGTCATGAGCAGAGGATTTTAAGCATGTTTGTCTGGGGGCGAAGAATCACAAACACACATTTAACTTTGAATAATGCCATCTGAGCTTGAACTCCCCGTAGCAAGCGAGCCATTGGTACTGTCACAAGTCGTGAAGGCCCTGCTAGCCGTTGGACTGTATGATTCACAAGTCAAGAAGATCGTCCCTGCCCCAGAGGGAGTTTCTTATCCGGTGCTTCGAGTGCAAGATGAAGGCCAATTGATTGAAGGAAACGCTATTGTTAGATACCTTTCTAAGGCCAAACTTGGCACCAAAGACGAAGACTTTATTAACTACGAAGAAACTGTTATTCATGACGCTTTAAAGAAGAGATCTAAGTTGGATGAAAAAACTTGTCAGGATTTGTCTTCTAAGTTGGTTAACGGTGATATCAATCCTGTCAATATTATCATTTTTTCTGCCCTCCAAGGATTAGTCAGCTTCGTCGGAAAAGGCGCCTTATCCCAAGATTTGCAGCTGTTGTTATGGTACCAGAAATTTTCCGGAAACCCAAGAGTTCAAACTGCCTTGAAAAACCTCGGTCAATACACTTTTAGACAGGAAGGTGCAATGTCTGCCCCAACCTCAAGGGTTGCATCAGCAGTTTCGCCTCCAAAGACCGAGAAAAATAATTCTGCTCCTGTGGAAAAGAAACCGGAAACTAAGGAACCTGCCGCTACAGCTTACGAAACCCCAGAACGAACTGGAGCCACAAATACTATGGAGAGCGTGAAGATTAGACAACAGGACAGTGAAATCTTGCCAAAAGATGGTGAAAGGAACATTTTGGTTACTTCTGCCCTTCCATACGTCAATAATGTACCACACTTGGGAAATATTGTAGGCAGTGTGTTGAGTGCTGATATTTTCTCACGATATGCCAAGGCTAGAAATTACAATACTCTCTTCATCTGCGGTACTGATGAGTATGGTACTGCCACCGAAACTAAGGCGTTGGAAGAAAAAATGTCCCCGTACGACCTGTGCACAAAATATCATAAAATTCATAAACAGGTGTATGATTGGTTCCAAATTGAATTTGATCATTTTGGTCGTACATCAACTGAAAAGCAAACTGAAATCGCTCAAGGAATATTCCTCCAATTATGGGAAAACGGATACCTCGAAGAACAAGAAACCGAACAATTATACTGTACCGAACACAATGGCTATCTTGCCGATAGATTTGTCGAAGGTACCTGTCCAAAGTGTAGTTACGAGGATGCCAGAGGTGATCAATGTGACAAATGTGGCAGCTTATTGAATCCATTCGAATTGATCAACCCACGTTGTAAGATCGACGATAGCCATCCTGAAAAGAGACATACCAAGCACGTCTTTCTCTCGTTGGACAAATTGGAAGAAAAAGTCGCCAAATGGAACGAAGAGTCTCAAAAGACAGGAGGGTGGTCCAAGAATGCCAAAACCATCACTGCTAATTGGTTGAAAGAGGGTCTTAAGCCACGTGCCATCACTAGAGATCTCAAGTGGGGTGTCCAAGTTCCATTGGAAGAATACAAGGATAAGGTCCTTTATGTGTGGTTCGACGCTTGTATTGGTTATGTTTCCATTACCGCTGAATATACTCAAGGATGGGAAAAATGGTGGAAGAATCCAGAAAACGTCAAGCTTTACCAATTCATGGGTAAGGATAATGTTCCTTTCCATACAGTGGTTTTCCCAGCTTCTCAGATTGGTACTGGTGACAACTGGACTCAGCTTAATACCATGAGTACTACTGAGTATCTTCAATATGAAGGCGGAAAATTCTCCAAGTCCCGTAACCTTGGTGTTTTTGGTAACAATGCTCAAGATATTGGTGTTTCACCATCGGTGTGGAGATATTACCTTGCTTGTGCCAGACCGGAAACTTCCGATTCTCAATTTTCCTGGTCGGACTTTGTTTCTCGTAACAACAATGAGTTGTTGGCTAATTTGGGTAACTTCTGCAACCGTCTTATCAAGTTTGTCAACTCATCCACTAAATATAATGGCGTAATCCCTCCAAACGATCCCCAAAAGGCTCTTGGCGAAGTTTACGCTACTTTTACAAAGGATATCAACGCATTGCTTTCTGAGTACAACGCTAACATGGATGATGTTCAGTTGAGACGTGGCTTGGAAATTGCCATGCAAATCTCTGCGCGTGGTAACCAATTTTTACAAGAAAACAAGCTCGACAACTCCTTGTTCACAAATACCCCTGAGAAATCCCATGCTGTTGTTTCCGTCGGTCTGAACTTGATTTATATTCTCTCTGCTGTTTTCACTCCGTTCATCCCTGAAACTTCTCAAGGTATTCTTGAACAACTTAATGCACCAGAGAGAAGTATCCCAGATAGATTTGATATGGCCCTTTTGCCAGGTCACAACATTGGCAAGGCTAAATACCTATTCAAGAGAATTGAAGACGCCAAGATTGACGAGTGGAGACAAAAGTATGGTGGACCCCAACAAGCTTAATATTGATATAGTTGAATTTATTGTTAGATTGAATTTTGTTACATTACGGAACCTTGGTGGTAATAATTAGGTAAGGATAATGTTTGGGTTTTGCCCAACTATACCAAGATTGTATTGTTTTTTTTTTTGTTTTTTGATTTTTGGCGTAGTCAGTTATATTGTGATGGGCTGGTGAATTAGTAATGATGGAGGCAAACTACATTTTGCTTTAAACAATGCACGCACACATGACAGACGGGACCACCGTTTTGCAGTGGCCATTGATCTCTCTACAGAATGTATACTCAATCCGGAGGTCAAACCAATAGCTTGCCGTTTGCTAATCAGTCCTTTTTGCTTTCTTTTTGGCCCATTTCAAAACAGTCTAAAATTGTGATAAATCAAGATGCTTCTGAATCATCGCACAACAAGTAAATGATATTCTGCAGGATATCGTTTATTCATCAGGGCGACTACAAGTTTTGTAGCACTGTTGCAACCTTGATAAACGTAGCGTTGTAACTGCACAGCACGATTTGAAGTAAGTGCTAACGAATGGAGTGCTCATTAAGGAATGAGAGGGCCTACTAAAATAATTGCCACACTTTTCACATTTCTACCTCTTACGTATGCCTGTGATTACGCACACTCCAGGACAGCTGTGTATGCATACACATGGCTAACTAGCTCGTTGGAAAGCAGCGTTGGTAACCCAAACAATTGTGACATCAGTGTTCTGGATGCGTATTCCAATTCTCTAGTAGCAATTCAAATATTTCTTGTACGATAGTTACTTTAAAACATTTCTGCGGCTTATACTTTAGATTTTCTTTTTTTTTGTCGCACAAGAGTAAACAGCCCCGCAAATTTTTGGGACCTCGAATTTATGCATAGTTCGGAAGCATGCAGTACACTCGCCCCTGAGTGATCGACACGGGAGCTTATAATAATCCTTCAAGACATGTCGATCTCGCCTAGAGAATTTTTTCAGCGAACTGTCTACTCTTCTACACCATATCAAATGTTTGCCACCGAAACACCTGATCAGGGTAACTTGAGAGTGCGGCTGGGAAATGGATATAAAAAGGGGTCCTCTTTCCCTTTCTCTTTCTCCTTCTTTTTTTCCCCAGTTAAGTTTCAAACTATCAAAACTATTAACAACTATGATCGCAACCATCACAATTCTCATTCTGATTATCATCTCTGAATACCTGGGCTGGTCCCACTATTCAACGGAGGACCAAACTACAAAAAAAACCAAAAGAGTAACGTTTGCAACTACTAACCAGGTTCTAGTTTTCGAAAGGGAAGAGGAATCCAGTGACGACGACTCTGACTACGACTACTCGGACGACTACTCAGACGACAACGACGACAACGACAACAGCGACTTGGATGAATTCGGATTCCCAAAAGTGATACTGCAGACGGGTACAATAACGACAATGGACACCATCGACAACAACGACAACGACAACGACAACAGCGACAACAAAAACTTCGACAACTATTCCAGGATACCACGAATCAAATACAGGACAACAGGAATACCCAAACTACGACTCATATCCGGATCTCACCTACCAATACCCTCTTATATAAATAGGAAACCAGGACAAAAGGACAAAAGAATTCCGAATTATATGAAGCCCACATACAATTCGCGGATGAGAATGAAATAAAATGGTTCCTCTTGCTATCTATCTTTGCTTTCCTTTTTTTTTTTTTTTTTTTTTTTTTTTTTTTTTTTTTTTTTTTTCTTTTTTTATTTTTCAATTCCACAATTGAAAAATAATTTTTTATTATCCCATTGGAGCTCCAATGCGGTACTAAAGAATTATTCTTCAACTGTGATCGACAATGAATCATTCCTCTACATCTGGATGAATAATGAGGTGTCTAGTACAACAGTCCATGTTGCACTGCCAAAGGTAAACAAACATCGGAGATAACTCCGATACCTACAACTTTTCTTTTTCCAATTGCAAAATAAACAAACTTTGCAGCAGTGACTAGTACAATTCATGCATCATACGTGAAACCGGTCCCTGAGTGATCGACAGGGACAAATTTAACGCTCCAAAAACATGCCGAAGCATCCGACAACATTATTTCACCAACTCCTTGACCTTTGTAACATACAGAGTATTCGCTAAAAATACACCTCATCAGGGTAACTTGAGAGTGCGGCTGGAAAATGGATATAAAAAGGGGTCCTCTTTCCCTTTCTCTTTCTCCTTCTTTTTTTCCCCAGTTAAGTTTCAAACTATCAAAACTATTAACTATGATCGCAACCATCACAATTCTCATTCTGATTATCATCTCTGAATACCTGGGCTGGTCCCACTATTCAACGGAGGAACAAACTACAAAAAAAACCAAAAGAGTAACGTTTGCAACTACTAACCAGGTTCTAGTTTTCGAAAGGGAAGAGGAATCCAGTGACGACGACTCTGACTACGACTACTCGGACGACTACTCAGACGACAACGACAACAGCGACTTGGATGAATTCGGATTCCCAAAAGTGATACTGCAGACGGGTACAATGACGACAATGGACACCATCGACAACAACGACGACAACTATTCCAGGATACCACGAATCAAATACAGGACGACAGGAATACCCAAACTACGACTCATATCCGGATCTCACCTACCAATACCCTCTTATGTAAATAGGAAACCAGGACAAAAGGACAAAAGAATTCCGAATTATATGAAGCCCACATACAATTCGCGGATGAGAATGAAATAAAATGGTTCCTCTTGCTATCTATCTTTGCTTTCCTTTTTTTTTTTTTTTTTTTTTTTATTTTTCAATTCCACAATTGAAAAATAATTTTTTATTATCCCATTGGAGCTCCAATGTGGTACTGAAGAATTATTCTTCAACTGTGATCGACATTCATGGCATCAGTCCTCTACCTTTCTAGCTGAATGCGTAGTTGTCTGGTACCACCATTCAAATTTCCTCAAAAGGTAAACAAAACATCGGAGATTAACTCCGATACCTACAACTTTTCTTTTTCCAATGGCAAAGTAAACAGACTTTGCAACAGTGACCACAATTCATGCATGATGCATGAAACCGGTCCCTGAGTGATCGACAGGGACAAATTTAACGCTCCAAAAACATGCCGAAGCATCCGACAACATTATTTCACCTACTCCTTGACCTTTGTACCATACAGAGTATTCGCTAAAAATAAATCACATCAGGGTAACTTGAGAGTGCGGCTGGAAAACGGATATAAAAAGGGGTCCTCTTTCCCTTTCTCTTTCTCCTTCTTTTTTCCCCAGTTAAGTTTCAAACTATCAAAACTATTAACAACTATGATCGCAACCATCACAATTCTCATTCTGATTATCATCTCTGAATACCTGGGCTGGTCCCACTATTCAACGGAGGACCAAACTACAAAAAAAACCAAAAGAGTAACGTTCGCAACTACTAACCAGGTTCTAGTTTTCGAAAGGGAAGAGGAATCCAGTGACGACGACTCTGACTACGACTACTCGGACGACTACTCAGACGACGACAATGACGACAACGACGACAGCGACAGCGACTTGGATGAATTCGGATTCCCAAAAGTGATACTACAAACGGGTACAATAACGACAATGGACACCATCGACAACAGCAACGACAACAACGACAACAAAAACCTCGACAACTATTCCAGGATACCACGAATCAAATACAGGACAACAGGAATACCCAAACTACGACTCATATCCGGATCTCACCTACCGATACCCTCTTATATAAATAGGAAACCAGGACCAAAGGGAAAAAGAATTCCGAATTATATGAAGCCCACATATAATTCGCGGATGAGAATGAAATAAAATGGTTCCTCTTGCTATCTATCTTTGCTTTCCTTTTTTTTTTTTTTTTTTTTTTTTTTTTTTTTTTTTTTTTTTTTTTTTTTATTTTTCAATTCCACATTGAAAAATAATTTTTTATTACCCCATTGGAGCTCCAATGTGGTACTAAAGAATTATTCCTCAACTGTGGCCCAGGGCGGTTCCGCAGCTGGCCAACAAGCGCGGTGGTGTTAACGATGGCCCGTTCGCATTGCTAGACACCACCGACGCCACCCATCATGGATCCTCCGGTCCCTACACCGTCCATAAGAGGAGTGTGTGAAGCGCAGGAAGCCTTCTGAACATAGGAGAATAACTCCGCTGGTCCAAAAAAACGAGACTCCGGTGGGAAAATGGTCCCTTTTTATAGTTGAGAATTAGACGCCCGTAGGGTCTAGCATATACACATATATGCTTAATCAGTACCAATAGCCATGTTAATCAATCCCTCCACCGTCTGAGGTTTGTGCGATTGAGAATCGCACGACTAACGCAACCAACTGTGGTTTCCCGTAGAGGATAAAAGAGAGCTCCTCAAAGGACGGCGGCATATAGTGTGTCCTTGATGGGGCGCAATTGACGGCGAAGACTAAGGACGTACTGGTGATGATCACTGCTGGTAGCTTCCGCGAGACCTCCACTCACGTAGAGCAGAGGCTTCAGTGATAAAGGCTGAATACCTGGAACACAAACACTTCGTGAACTCCCGATATGAAGAGAAGGGGCGCTCAGCATTCAGAAACAAGAAGCCAGAAACGGAAATAAGCACAGGAATATAACCCATGAGTGAAAATAGCCTGATTTGTTGCGCTTAAAAACCTTGTAACTAAAGCTAGAGGGCTCTGATTTAGTCACGACACAACTGGTACTGGCGGGGGCCAGGCTGGGCCGAAGACTCCCTCTCACCGGGTTGCAAATGGGGTACTTCGGCAATCGAGGAATTACACGCACGTCGAAAGGACCGAAGTAGAGAAGTCATATAAATAATACGGGCTCTAGCTAATGTGCTTGTGTTTGGCGGAACGTTCTCAACGTCAAACTCATCTGAGGGGGCCGTGATTTGGGCACCTGGAGCACCCCCCTCACGGCCGCTTCCTCAAAAGTAAGGACTCGAGTTCTCTGGTGTGGCCATGTCGCGTCAGAGTATGCTTCGACAAGCCGACCGACGGGATGTTCAGTGGATAGTGGTCAACTGGGCCTGAACCATATAGCTATGTTTGAATGAATAGTCTATTATATATGGTCAGGAATCTATCTACCGTGAGTTAACGGTACCTCCGACACGAGCACGTCACGTGACCTCACCTCCTCCTAGCTCGCGATCGCCGGCCCATGCCATGTCCACGCAGTCTCACGCGAAAAGATAGGCCGCCCGCAGGACAGTGTGCCTCCGGCGGCTTCTAGCTCTGCGAGGCAAACTACCAGTGCTTCCTACACGGTCAATGTAGCCTCCGGCGGCTTCTTTTTTTCTCCGAAAAAGAAGCAAAAAAAGGTAGCTCTGCGAGGCAAACCAACAGTGCTTTTGCTGCTGAAGGCCGCCACACACACACACACAGGGTGTACTGCCTCCGGCGGCTTCTTTTTTCTCCGAAAAGAAGCAAAAAAGGTAGCTCTGCGAGGCCCACCAGTGCTTTTGCTTCTTTTCTAGAAAAGAAGGCCGCCCGCAGGGCAATACACCTCCACAAGACTGGTGTAGCCTCCGGCGGCTTCTTTTTTCTCCGAAAAGAAGCAAAAAAGGTAGCTCTGCGAGGCCCATCAGTGCT
>JAJLUR010000290.1:0-14067 GCA_030674225.1 Blastobotrys terrestris
ATGCGGTGGAGGGGGCGGGGGCGGGGGCGGCTGCTAACAATGGACTATGCATAGCATACTAACTAACTTTAGACAGGCTTAGAATTAATGTAGTGTAATATATACGCGATCAGAATGTCTCCTGGTTTTGATAAGATGTCCATGTTGTGAGAAACGCAACATAGATGCTGCGGCCTTCAACAGTCTCTAATTCTAGTGAAGGTCTGGAAACTGAATTACTGGTTCCACAATTTTACACAAGTTGCTACAAAGCTCCAAAGTTATTACCGTATTCTCTACACCACGTTCCCTCCAGCTTTCTTTGCAGCGGTGTGGAGGCGGCACTCCGTAAGTCCACATTGGCATCGCATAGTAGTATTAACGTACAAGTGGCTTACGCAGACGACCAATTGAGCATGTGAATGTTTGTCAACTAGCCTTGATGTTATGATTCTGCCAAGAGAACTCAGACTCCAATGAAACCAGACCGTCGTGATGGGGCTGTGTTGACGTCATACAAGAGCGCGTGCGGAGGCCAGTGAGCCCACAATAGCGGAACTATGTACAGCTAGAACTATATATATAAGAACGAGGAAGAGATGATAAAATAGGCGTTAAAATCACCATAGAAGAAGCAATGGGCACAGCTACTGGTAATCCTCCGACATATGAGCAAGTTGTTGATACCCGCGAAGCGGAACCCAATGCCAACTTGATCCGGTTGTTCGATCTCTTGGAGCTTGACTCAGGAGACATCATTGGTGCTAAAGAATTGCCTAACTGGAGCCAAGTAATATGCCATTTGAAGCTTTTGGAATCTTTTTTCGGTCTTCGTCGCAAAATGGAAAATGACAATCGGCTGAATGCAAAGGACTTAAAGGACGAAGAAGCAACAAAGGAGATGCGGTGGTCTGTCTACGTATCAAGAGCAGTTGATAGATTTGAAGAGTGGTGGAAGAGGAAAATGATTATTCATGGGCCCGAGCACTACTTAAAACTGAGTGAATTGTCCGATTATAGTGTGAAAGATATAATCCCCAATCGTGAAAAGGAGATTGTGACTGAATCGCTTGATATAAGTGAAATGCCTCCTCTAGATGTGTTGATGGTCTGGCACGCCTACCTACTGAATCCAAAGTCATACGGGGAAGATTGCCTCCGTTTTGGAATTTCTGAAAAGATTTACAAGATCCGGTTCCCATGGAAATTGCTCAATGAAATGATAGACCCCACCACTTTTGAATACAGAGCCCCTGAAAAAACCATTCAAGCTTTCTCCACGTTTTTACCGTGGGAAAACATGGATGGCATTGGTACCAAGGAGGTGGAGTGTCTGGACTGCAAGAAGCGGTTTTCTGTATCTTTCTCTGAGTACACGGACAAGGATTTCCGGGAAAGTTGTCCTCATTGTTCATTCCTAGTTACACACGACACCTTGCGGCTGGCAAAATTTTCAAGCGAGGTTGGTTTATACAAATGGCATGGAGTGGTGTTACCGAGTACGCTGCCGTTGTCCAATGGACGTCTAGGAAGATATTCCCTCGCTGAGACTTTCCTAACGGTGTATAAAGCACTGGATATGGAAGCAGTCGATTCTCAGATAACGAAAATTATAACAGGACAAATTCGAGACCCTTCAATGATTACTGTACGGGATGCATTTTCCTTGTACGCTGACAAGATATCGAACAGTCGAGGAGCTAAAAGCAAAGGAGCATGCATTCGGAGGTTCATATCCAGCTACTGGAATAACTCTTCGATCTTCTCGATTGATTTGGAAGGGGCTGTGATGAGGCAAGGTGTATTTATATCCAAGATGCACGGAAATAATTGGGTCAACAGCCCTGCAATCTCGAGCGAAGCGAAGAGGATGGTGCGGAAGTACGACAATTTTTTCACTTTGATGGGCTCGTATCCTAGTCTTTTAGCGGTTCCAACGCTAGACCTGGACTTGGTTTGGCATACACATCAATTGACCGCTGCTGCATATTACAACTTTTCCACGTCCACAACATGGAGGTTTGTAAACCATGACGACAAGATTAGAGAAACCACTCTATCGAATTCATTCACCAAAACTGCACAGATGTACGAAAAAAGCTTCCAGGAAGTGTACTCGGAATGTATGTGTTGGTACTGTCAAGCCATCAGAGAGGTGAATACCAACTGGCGTTCAGTGCGAATAAAGGATGTTCATAAAACGTTCCATGACAAAGCGTTCAACGAGGGCTATAATCTCCAGGAGTATGGGAAGAACCACATTAGTGCACATAGTGCTGTTCCTGAAACTGCAGTGAGAGAGGAGTTTTACTCTAAACTGCGGAAAGAGCATCAAAGTGCACTCAAACGGGTGAGAAAGCATGCCAAAAAATGTGGAGCTAGCGTTCCCGACGAAACGGCCTCCGCTGCTCACGTTGGCCCTGCCGCATTCCCTTGGTACGCTCCAGCATTTACAGCTGGGTTCTATCCAAGTAACCCTTCGTGTATGGCGGCCGGTTCCGGTGATTATGGTAACTGTTGCCCTGGGACATGTGGGGCCGCTGTCTCCGCTGGCGGAATATGTGGCACTATACCAGATGGAATATGCGGTGCATCGTGCAGTGCGGTCGACACTGGAATTGATGGAAGTTTTCTGGCCGATCCAGGAGCACTTACAGGTTTCGGTGCTGCTAGTGGTGCTGCAGGCGCCTGTTAGTTAGTGAGATCATTCACGCTAGTTAGTTTTACATGGGAGGGGGAAATAGTCTAGTTTTAGTAGTGATGCTAGCAGCATTTTTGCAACATGATACTTGGAATAACGCAGCCTGTTTTCACGCCTGCCGTATTAAACCGTTCGATCTCGCGGAAGGGGGCAAGTCTGTGCAATTGGGCCCCCGAGCCGATCTCGAGTTGAGTGAGGATGTCTACTACTGCGGCATAGAGCATTTCAGGGTTTCCGTCTTCAATTTTGGCAGCAATTCCAATGGATCCATGCACACCGAGCCGTCTTGTAGCGTCCGACTCGCGGATTCCGATTCCATAGCAGCCATCAGCACCGATCTTGCCCACCAGCTGGCCCTCGAAGGTGGACATGATGAGAGAGCAAAAACGACCGTTGCCCGCAACAAGCTCCGGGTGCGAAGTCATTGCACGGTAAATCCTACACATGCGTTTTGTTCGTTGCGACACGGACGATTCAGGCTGAGCGTCGACAATGTCCGCTGCCTGGGCAAAGCGGGCGTACATTTGGCCGAGTTTGACTAGGGACATAGCGGGCGCTGGTAGGTTGCACCCATCTATACTCCACAAGACCTCATTTTCGTCTGAATCGGTCACTTCTTGAACCGCTTTTTTCACCAGCTGCTGAATTGGATGGTCGGCCTGGTTATAGTTCTTATCGGATCCCAGGGCCCGTGCGCCAGCCAACATGGCCGCATGCTTACCAGAACAGTTGTTACAGATGGCAGTAGGAACAAAGTCCTTTTTGATCCATGCGTTTCTGAGCTGAGGACACAACGACGGGTGACCCCCACACACCAGGTCGCTCTCATCATTCTGGGCCTTGGCCAGCATGCTTAGTGCCCGGGAGGTGTGTCTTTCCTCGCTGTTGTGGGACGCACACGCAAGGGCCAGATCTGCTTCATCCAGCTTGTATTTCTCGAATGCGCCGGTTTCCAGGACGGCCAATGCCTGCGCCGGTTTGGCGGTAGAGCGAACTAGGGTGATTCGTGAGGGATCGCCGACGGTATACAGCGGCTTTCCCGAGGAGTCCACGACGGCTGCATGAACAACGTGCGTGTTTTCCACTACACTTCCTCTATACGACGTGACGACGTTTCCGTTAGCAATCGTCATGATACAACGGCACTAAGATGGAGACCAAAGCTATTTGAATCTGTTGGGACACAATAGCGACCCACTTTGTGCCGATCGCCGTTGCAGGTAGATCCATACATACTCATGCGTCACTAGCTACGACCTGCTGCTGCTGTTACCACATAAAGGTCGCCCACAGGGCGCCCAACCCACGGACTCCGCAGGATGTATTGCCTCCGGCGGCTTCTTTTTTCTCCGAAAAGAAGCAAAAAAGGTTGCTCTGCGAGGCAATTCCCGTGCTTTTGCTTCTTTTCTAGAAAAGAGGGCCGCCCGCAGGGCACACAGAGAGCTCCCGTAGGGTGTATTGCCTCCGGCGGCTTCTTTTTTCTCCGAAAAGAAGCAAAAAAGGTTGCTCTGCGAGGCAATTCCAGTGCTTTTGCTTCTTTTCTAGAAAAGAAGGCCGCCCGCAGGGCACACAGAGAGCTCCCGTAGGGTGTATTGCCTCCGGCGGCTTCTTTTTTCTCCGAAAAGAAGCAAAAAAGGTTGCTCTGCGAGGCAATTCCCGTGCTTTTGCTTCTTTTCTAGAAAAGAAGGCCGCCCGCAGGGCACACACAGAGCGCCCGTAGGGTGTATTGCCTCCGGCAGCTTCTTTTCTCTCTCTCTCTCTCTCTCTCTCTCTGCGTGGCTCAATATAGAGTAATTAGCCGTTGAGCCGCACCTGCACCATTCCCAATGCGGAAGGTGTTTAGAATCTCGCTTGAACGGGCCGACCCGTCGCTAATACGTCACGCCCACACTTCCCAAACGGGATATATTAACTTCTTTGATGGAAGCCGCCGCACAGGAGTCATGCAGGAGCGTGGTCAGGAATGTCCCCCTTACCTCCTAGATAGCACTGGGCCTGTTGGAAGGGTTTGTTTACATACGCGAGAAATGTGCTGCAGACGCATTCCAACACAGTTGGGCTGAGGGCCACCAACGCCGGCGGTGCACACTCACACAGTGACACCTTCCCAATGGGGAAAAATGCCAGAGGTGGAACTGATTTATAAGTTGCCCCATTGGGCGGTTACCCTGCCCCATCTGCATGTGGATCGTCCCAAAAAAGTAAGTACAGAGTTCCCAAAGAAGCAATGGCCGGAGATCATAAGGATCGGACCAGCGATAACGACCTCGTTTTGTGTCCTTCCCTTTCCCTTATATTTTCGCCATCCACTGTTTTTTTTTTTTTTTTTTTTGGAGTATCGTTCACTTGGGGTCTCTCCATTTTTTTTACCCTTTTTTTTAATTTTTTTTGTGGGTTTCCTCCTGTTGCTTGCTCGCTGCTGCTGCTGCTGCTGCATCCCAGCTCAAGGACCACACGCTCACATTACCACAAGCCCGTTACCAACCACAAGACCAGACCCACACAAAGGAGCGCAAGTACATCGCCTCATCATCGTGTTTATCCCAAAGATCGTGCATTTTGGGTATTATTGTTTTGTGTTTGACATTTTTAGGTTTTGCAAACCTTAACACACCGCTCACACTCACACACACATTTTTTCCACGGATTGTCTGTACTCAAGGGGAGCGTGGAAACTATTTTTTGTTGTTGTTGTTTCCCTTACCCAGCTAATTGAGATATGAGTTTTTCCAGTACTACCATTGCACGTCCTTCAATGGCAGCAAATAACTCCTTCACATTCCCAAAAAATAAGGATCATCCTCAATCCACCACTGTTTTGTTACCACCGGTCAACGAAAACAAAGCCACGGCTGCCAGCCCCCAGCACGCACTCAAGAAAACCAGCGTCCAAAAGGGAGACGAAAAAAAGAAGGATACTCGTTCCGGTGGTGAGTGTGCTGACCATACCAATCCGGCCAATCGTTCGCCGTCCCCAAAGTCTTTGCACTCCATGTCGGCCGAAGCTAAGTCCACACAACAACAACAACAGCAACAGCAAGACAGGGATGATCCCGCATTGACGGCCATATTTGGGACCTCGGTCGCTTCGTGGCATTACACGGACGATACGTTAAAGCAGGCCCTGTTTGTTCGGGCTGAGCAGGAGCGCACAAAGCAGGAGTTCTACAGATGCGAATTGCTCAAGCGGGCTCTTGATGGTAACGTTCCGCCCCAATCCATCCCCCTGCTCTTTAAGTCCGGCAACGACTTTGAGGCCCTGACTAACCAATTCAAGGACCAATCCCCCGCCGCCCTGGCCGCAAGCTTTGCCCACAACTATCCCGCCTTGGTGAAGCAACAAAAGACCTCGTCCCCCTTGAACCCGTTGGAGACGTCGTCTTCCGCTGCCTCCACCCCACAACATTCCCACCAGAGAAATCTATCTCTTCCTCCGCAACCAACCACCACCTCGTCCACTGCATCTCAACAACAACAACAACAACAGCATCCTCCTCCTCCACCGCCACCGCCGCCGCCTCCTGCTCAAACCACATTCAGACCCGGGCATCATCATCATGCCTCTACGTCTGCCATCCCCTCGGTATCTCCCAGACACCCACCCCCTCCAGGTCCTCCGCAACATACCCCCTATCCCAGAAACTGGCAAGCTAACCAGCCCTACATGACCCATCCCCCGCCCACCCAGTCATCCTTTGCAGCCGCGTCGCCCTCGTCCCCTTCCGGCCTTCAAGTCTACCAATTCCACCATTACGACCCTAATTTGAAGAAGACTACTAACGTGACCAGTCCGAAGAAGGACCCTGACTCCGAACAGCAGCAAGGTATCAAGCGCCAAAAATCAGTCAGCGATAGGGAGCGTGCGGACCGTTCGGGATCTCCTACGCCTAAAAACACCTCCTCTGGTGCTGCTGCCGCGGCAATGGCCCATTCTAGTGTCTCACGACGTCGTACCATGGGTCACGCCAGGCATCGTTCCGAAGCCTCCATTTTGAGAACCTCGGATTTCCATCCCTATCTAGCTCCTCCCTCTAGACAACAGCAACAACCGCAACAACAATCGCCAAAACCGTCGCCTCAGGAACAGCCCCAATCGGGTCCATCCAGCGGCGGCGGTGGTGGTGTCAGCGTGCTAGCTAATGTGGCAGCTGCAGAATCTGAAAAACAATCCACCCCCAGGTCTGCCAGCAAATCGGCAGACCCCAGCGAAGGCGAATCGGAGGACAGATCACGAAGACATGATGTAAATTTTATGATAGAGAAAGAGGGAAAGTCTAGTTGATTTTTATTTATTTTCATGACCCCAACCCATCCCGAAGCAAGAATGAATAAAAAAAAAGGGAAGAAAGAAAGAAGTTAAGGATAAAAACAAAAAAATAAAAATAAAAATAAAAATAAAATAATTGTATCGAATATATAGATTATATATTAAATATGACCTTTTTTGTATGAAAAATTCCTAGTTTTCTTCTTCCACTGACTCCAGGGCAGCTCGCTCTAATTCCACAAGCGGCCATCCTGTAGTCCCCTTATCAACTGATTCGAGTATTTTTCGCAACTCGTGGGCTAATGACCGCAGCACTGTTTCATTACATTGCTGAACCCACGAAGCATAATCCTGGAATAAAATGCGATTATAGACATAATAACAAGCGTCGGAGGTCTCAAATAACGAGTTAACTTTGAGCAAGACCTTCACAACAACTTTTTTATTGTTGGCCGATTCTTTCAAAATATCATAAACATCCTTCCAAACCTTAATCGTTAGTTCCCAATGTCTGTACAAAGGATACGCCAAGGCCCTTCGAGTACACGCCACTACCAAGTCCTTGAGCGTCGGGAAATTACCGTCAAGACACGCCACTGCTGGTATTAGCTTGCCGATGGTCCATGCAGATTCTACTGTAGGATCAGCCATAGTGGACCGATAATCGAATGCATACGCAAACAGAATCCCGACCAGTCCAATATAAGTCACCTTGGGACTCGAAAGGAGGTAAGTTTTCTTTGGCAACTTCGAGAGCTGGTCTTTTTCTGCCGAGCTGAAAGACGTGCTGGTTTCGGTTAATAAATTACTTTTCCAATTGATAAATTCAGGGATTTCTGGGTTATCCATAAAATCAGCCAGGTAATATTCTGGATCGAACTTTGCATCTTCCAGCTCCTTACGCTCAATGGATCTAGACTCCACGGTAGAGTTCTCGGGATCCATCAGCTCATTAATTACATTCCCATTCATGACAGAAATTGCCACTTCCCCTGAGTATTGATCATCAAACCCATATTTAGATCCAAGATTGGACGATGTATTCGATTCGATTGTCTGTTCAATTTCCCAGTCAAACTCTTCGGCCTCATTGGCAATTGATTTTGTCTCAGTATTTTCACTCTCTATTTCCTGGATTAAAGGTTTACTGGCTTTTTGTTCTTTCCCTTCGTCCTCTTTACGGGCCAAGAGCTTTGTGAGCATGTCCAAATCTTTGAATTCCTCTCCCGGTGTCTCCTTAGGGATCCTCACCTTGACAGTTCCACTGGAAACGTCATAATTTGCCTGGGAGACTTTCGAAACGTCGTCTTCGTCTTCTTCGTCTTGTTTTAACCGTGCAGGGAACCTCAATCGAAGATAATACGGATGTAGCGAGAAGACGAAAAGCTCCCCATCAACAACAAATTCCAAGTCCGCCGCTCGTAAATAGGGCGCTTTGATATCTATATAAATATTGTTCTCATCTTGTTGCACCTCGAATTGCGGAGTTAGCATTCTCTGTTAATTTTTTGTGTCTTGATGGGATCAAAAAAAAAAAAAAAAAAAAGGGCACTGAAAATTTCACTCCCACACACACCACACGGAACTATACCTAATCATGACGGCTGAAGAAGTCAAACCACGACGAAAGTTTGTCGGCAGGCGCAATGCTGATAATGGTGCGCATGAATCATCCAAGGATCTAGAAGATAGTGGTACGTTGATGGCCAGAAAGCCCAAGGGAAGATCATTGAATCAAATTCCACCTGAAATTTTGCATGATGAGGAACTCAACGAGGCTATCAAAATTCTACCATCAAACTACAATTTTGAGATCCATAAAACCGTTTGGAATATAAGGAAACAAGCTGCAAAGAGAGTGGCCCTTCAAATGCCAGAGGGGTTGTTGATTTATTCCTGCGTGGTGGCGGATATTCTGGAGCAGTTTTGCAACGTTGAAACTATCATCATGGGCGATGTTACATACGGTGCATGCTGTATTGACGACTTTACGGCTATTTCCCTAGGGTGTGATTTCCTCATTCATTATGCTCACTCCTGTCTGGTTCCAGTTGACGTCACCAAGATTAAAGTGTTGTATATCTTCGTTACAATTGAAGTTGACAAGGCCCATTTGATCTCCACGCTGGTGCGGAATTTTGAGCCAGGTACCAAGTTGGCTCTTGTTTCTACAATCCAGTTCAATCCAACATTGCATGCAATTCCGGAAGAATTGCTGGTGAAGGGAGGTATCACCTCAGTGGCCCCACAAGCGATGCCATTGTCTAAAGGTGAAGTTTTGGGGTGCACCTCTGCTAGATTAAATGGCGATGCCGCAGTTGATGCAATTGTCTATATCGGAGATGGTCGCTTCCACTTGGAGTCTGCCATGATCCACAACCCGGAAACCCCTGCATACAAATATGATCCATATTCCCGGAAATTCACAATCGAAAAATACGACCACAAGGAAATGTACTCCATTCGACGGAATGCAATTCAAACTGCCAAGCACGCCAAAAAAGTCGGTCTCATTTTAGGGGCCTTGGGACGTCAAGGCAATACGGGTACATTGGGGAGATTACAAGACGCATTCCATCGCGCAAACATCGAAACTGTCCTCGTAGTGTTATCTGAAATCTTCCCGGGTAAGTTGGCTCAATTTGAAGGGGTCGATTGCTGGGTTCAAGTTGCATGTCCTCGACTCTCCATTGATTGGGGATATGCCTTCCCAAGGCCTCTTTTAACCCCCTACGAGGCCATGGTGGCGCTGAATGAAGACTCTGATTGGGGAAATGGCCCATATCCAATGGATTATTACGCCAAAGACGGCTATGGTCGGGGAAATAAGCCCGACCGGACCAAATCGTCGTGCAGTCGGTGTTGATCACCTTTGCGCGCCCACGGGGTTCCGATAAGGAATAATACAAAAAGGCGGAGTATTTATTAACAACATCATTATTGTTCATTCACACAATGCAATTAGACAGCCTATTCTTTCGAGTGTACGATCATAACATTCGTTATGACAACCACCGCCCTACCAAACACGAGCGTCTGTGGGATGAACGGAAAATCCAGAGCATTGCCAGTATGAAGTTTAATGGAAACCATAACACGATCATCTGCCTCCAAGAGGTCCTTCACAACCAGTTGATGGATATCCAACTTGGCTTAGGGGAGGATTGGACGTATTACGGCATTGGACGGGACGATGGAAAAGTCAAGGGGGAGTACGCTCCGATCTTTTATAAGCACGTAGAATGGGAGGAGGTCAAGTCCGAGACCTATTGGCTCAGCGAAACTCCGGAAGTTCCTAGTCGTGGCTGGGACGCAGCGTTGCCACGAATTGTGAGCTTTGTTAGGCTTCGTAACAAGGCAACCGGACGTGAAGTGGGTGTTTTTAACACCCATTATGATCATCAAGGTTTGACTGCACGTAAGGAGTCTTCCAAGTTGATCATCCGCAAGATGGAGGAAGAAATGAGCCAGGTGCCTGTGGTTCTTACGGGTGATTTTAATTCCAGCCGAGATGATGAAGCGTATCATACGCTTAGTCAGAAGCTTGATGATTCTGGTAAGCTCTTGCCTGAGGCTAGCCGCTTTGGACACTCTCTGACATTCTCTGGGTTCAATAGTCACGATACCCCGAACTATATCGACTTTATCTGGTTGCCTAGAGATCGAGGCGTCAAGCTCCATTCTTTTGGTATCTTACATTCCGAATACCATGGATTCAAATTTTCTGACCACAGACCTGTATGCGTTGACTTGGAAGTATAGCTTCGAATATTACTGCTATTATTATTATTATTATTATTATTATTATTATTATTATTATACTTGTATAAATACAGAGGGATGTGATTTCAAGAAGCAGCCTGCTTTGATTTGTCGGATATCGACTTTGCACGGGCAAAAGAAGTTCGTATCTTTCTCTCCTTGTCTTTCATGCGTTGGAATTCTTTGGCAGTGAGAGACTTGTTGTCCCCCACGGCATCACTCAAATCGTCGTCTTCAGTCAATGCTTCTTCTTCGTCTGAGTCGTCCCACTTTCTCAACCGAGAGTGAAGACTATACTTGTTGTCATGTTCTTTCTTATGCATCTCTATGAACTGACAATGAGGAATATTCTTGAGCGACTCAAACTCCTCATAAGTCCACCGATACCATTTCATGAGAAAAACCCTGATCCAGATACCGTGAGCAACTAGGACCAAGACCGATGGGAACTTGTCAGAACTAAATTGACGAAACAGCGTCTCGTTGAAGCCTGAACAACGGTCATAAACATCAGCGGCGGACTCCCCATTCGGGATCCTATAGAAAAAATGGCCATAATGCGCACGATCGGTCCAAATCCGGCTCATTTCTCTAGCGTTGCCTTGAAAGTTGCCAAAATCTTGTTCTCGAAGCCGTGCGTCTTCATTGACCTTGTATGGATGGGTGATTTTAGACAGCACCCCTTCGGTCGTCTGTCGAGCCCGCTTGTAGGGAGAAGTGTAAAACAAAACGTTATCATCAGGTCGCAGCATCGAGTTGAGCTTCAATCCAGCCGCTTGGGCCTGTTCGTGGCCCCGCTGTGTCAAACTAATCATATGATTAGCCGTTTTCTGGTTTACTGATTTATCGCCTATCATCATTACTATTAGCATACGTGTTTGCTACTCATGGTGTCTGGAGCACTCCATCATCTCTCTCATAAAAACTCACAGTTTCCTTCAGACTCTCCATGACGAATAAGCAAAATTAACTAGCACCATCCTATTAGTATTCTATGCTAACTGCTATATACACACATATAAATGTATAATATAACTAAAATCATCGTTGGCAACTTACTCTTGGTCGTCCCATTGTCAAATCATATCAGTTTTGATTACGCAAAAACAACACAAAAAATAGTCCACCATCTTATTATTATCGTCGGGGATCGGTAACAGTCAAGGTTGCCGAAGCCGCACGAGATGTTGTCTCTTTTTCCGCGCTTTGCTGTATCTTAACCATCCAATGCCAGCAAGACCTTGACGTCGTCGAGGGACCGTGGGAATATCTCCTTGTGTGTGTCTGGATAGAGGTTTATGACATTGGCTTCTATCCGCTGGAACTCGTCGCAAAACTTCTGAGATGCACGCAATGTGACCGTGGAGCCAAGACGCGGGGATGAGAGTTTGTTGAGATCGAGATTTGATTCCATCGTCGCTGCAGGGAGGAAATCATCGAGCTTCTGCGCCAGTTCAATAACATTTTCCTGCTGTGAAAGGACGTTTTTGTAGACGTCAATTCCTGAGGCAGCAATGAATTGAGAATACTCACGCTCCACTAGAACATTAGCCAGCTCGTCAATTCTCGAGTCCAATTGATCAATCTTGTGTCTTGCGAGAGAACTGAAGAGGGAAAGAGAGCTCATTTTAAATAAATCATAACAGTTGATAAGGAAAATTTCTGCCATGGAATCGGCCAAATCACCGGCAATTCGTCTGCAGCATTCCAAATACGGTTCGGTCATGTCTTCGATGATCTGGTGTAGTTCATCATTCCCATCAACTGTATAAGCCATGCTCGACTCGTAATTGGTCAATACTGCCTTCAAATCAGCGTTAGCGTCAAAGAGGAATTCCGGAGGCTGGAGATCTGTCGTAGGCTGCAACTGTGTATCCTTGATAAGTCTAATTTTCTCTTCCAGACACGACCGGAACTGCCTCATGCATGTTTCCCGCAATCTTGTCAGGGCCAGCATAATTGCCGACTCTGCCTTGAAGTGCTTCAAAAAGGTATTATAATAAAACAGCAGAACGTTGCATGTCTGATATAGAGTAGTGATCTTGGTCTCAGAACTAATAATCTGTTCGACGCGCACTTTCAACGGCCTCACCAACGACCCCGTAATCTTGTCAATGATCGAGTCCGCCACGCCTTTCATGTCGTCGAGTTTTGCTTGTTCCCATGGCTCACTGGCAAGTCCCTGACGCAACCCGGAGGTCATGGTATCGGTTTGAAAAAGGGCATCTAAATTTTCCCGCTCGTTAACAGCGGCTGAATGGATCCACGCCATAATATCCCCAATATAGCGTAATGGATCATATGCATAATAATCAATTGGCTTGGAATTGCCGGTCTCCGTAGTCAATGCGTTTACGAATTCCATAGACAAGCTTTTTTGTCTGTTCTCGCTCAGCCCGTTTAGAGCAGACTCGAATAGTCCCGGTCTCTCAGCTAATGTGACCAAAGAGCGTCTGATTTTCTTGCCGAGTTGAACATATTGACCAGACAAGTGTTTGAATTCGTGTTGAACTGAATAATACAATTTGTCATATGCCTTGTCCAGATAATCCGACATTGACTGCATAATCTCGACCCCACCGGCTTGACTTTTGGAATTCTCCGTCGCTAATAACGCTTCACAATCTACATGGATTCTTTTAACCTTCTCAAGCCCGGTGAAAAACCGATCATCGACAGGTGAGGCAGCAGAAGTCAAAATATCAACTTCCTCCGGAGAAAGAACAAACGCATCTTCGAAAGCCGTTAGCAAGGCCTGCTTGCCGAGGATTTTATCGTCCTGGACCGTTAAATCATTGGATTCGCGAATAATTTGGCTAGTGGATCTATGGGCGTTGTTGACCAGTTTTTCCATTTGCTCACTCTGATCGTTCAGCTTTGCAATTGTATCACCGAGAGACCTCAAGTCGTTTGCAATCTTGGAAAAGTCCTTTAACACCACTCCGTTGGCCTTTATTACTTCATTTTCGGTGTTTGACCGCAGATGTCGACGTGTCTCCACGGTGTTTTTGTCAATTCTCTGATCCAGCGACTCCAACGCCTTGCGTATCGACGCATCTGCATACGAAGTTGAGAGGATGTTGGAAATCTTCTGAGAGATTACGTTATCTGGCCTCAACGGCGTCGACACTGGTTCCGAGCTCATGGTGGTTTTGGTGGCAGTAGTTGAATATTGGGACTTCTTAGTACACCAAACATTCGTAGGGGGGGGGGGGGGGGAGTAGTCAAACCCGTGAAATAAATTATACATCTAGCCAAATTACTGCAAAAAAAAACAATTATTAGCAATCGCCCTTTCCCTTTTTTGCTTCTTTTTTTTTTTTTTGGAGAGAAATGAAGCTGCCAGGAGCGTAGGTCA
>JAJLUR010000030.1:0-25606 GCA_030674225.1 Blastobotrys terrestris
TTTTTTTTTTTTTTTTTTTTTTTTTTTTTTTTTTTTTTTTTTTTTTCTTTTTTATTCGTTTCCTTTTGATAGAACAGCTGATACATCGCAATTGAATGAAATGGTACAGCTATGGTCAAAATCCTATATTGTTATGCATATTTCACTTCATTTAATAATATAACTACTTAATTGTACATGGTTATACTAATGTATACCTCTTTATGTGGATCAATTACTGGTTTATAACGGTCGACTTGACTGGATTAAGCGGACTGCGGCAATTACATTGACCCTTTTCAATTCCAAATAGGTGCGGTGTTATGGAAGTTCAAAGTACAACAGTTTAATAGAGATTGGTAGTTTTAGTTCAAGATTTTTGCGGATCAACAACATACTCCTTGTTTTATCAGATCACAGGTAAACTTCCTTAGGTGACCTACAGGCGAGCCATCTATTAAGAATTGTTGAAACTCCAATGAAACTATCTAGATTGTGTAAACTGTTCCTCCACCTTTCAGTAGGAAAATATTCCGGCCATTCTCTATCTGAGCCAGCGAAACCTTCTTCGATCAAATGTATCTTCATATGCTCGTGCGGGTGCATCTATGCATATATCCAGAGCTAGCAGGGAGCTATACATGCACACTCCATTTATGCATAGATACAGATTTTGTGGTCTGCAAGCAAGCCGATCTTCCTTTAGGTCGAGAGATATAATCTTTAGGGGGTACGCCTGTACATGTAGTACTGAGAATTAATTTCGAGCTATGTTTAAACAGAATGTGTAAAAATAGCATATGCACTTTCGTAGCTGTTCGGATAATATAAGCTATAATTGCCTTTTTGCCTGTTTGCTGTATGTAATTCCGGTTTTTTTGAGCTTTGAAACTTATGGTAAGTGGCCTGTGCTCGAGAGTAATATGAAAAGGGAAATGGGTTGACGAGTTCGTCAAACCATGCCCGGTTTATAGAAAAGGAAACCAATTATTCATTAAAATTAATACGTGTATCTAAACTTTGGATTCAAGTCGGCATTTTCGGCTTGTTGTTGAATAGTCATACTATTCCATTTATCATCCATCTTGCCTTCTTCCTTGAGTCTGTTTTCCCAACGAATCGAGAAGAAATATACAACAACAACAACCATCGTAAAAGCAACAAATGCAATACCCACAGAGAGCCCTTTAATATACTCTGGGAAATCCTTCTTTTCGAAAATGAACGTGGCGACGATCCCCCCGATATTACCGAACCCAATTTGGAACCCAGAGCCCACGGCTCTGCGAGAGTGACCGGCGAAGTTGGTTGTGGTCATCATTACGATCATTGGCATTGTCCCATATGCACCCATAGCAATAAGGAAACAGGCAGCATACCTTGCACTGATGTAATCAACGTCAGTAGCCAGTAAGATGATATAGCCGCCAAGACATACCAGGCAAGCGAAGATGATTAATCCAAACCGGTGTCTTGTCCGATCGGCAATGACAGCCAATATCATTGAAAATCCGAAAGATGCTGCCCACGGAGGTACTGAGTGCAGCTGTGTTTGGACTGGCGAGTACTTGAGTGATTGAATGATAGAGGGTGAGAAGTATGAATAAGAATAAGCGGGAATGATGAGCCCAAAGTACATGAATGCAGCCAACATGACCTTGTAATCGCACAGCGTTTTCAGAATACCCTTCAACGTTAACTTGTATTCGCTGTTAGATTTGCCCACGTCCAGTTCAAGCTTAGCCTTGATGAACGCTCGCTCGTTTTCATTGAGGAACTTTGCCTCTTCTGGGAAATCAGCGATGGCGAAAAACATCAAAAACGAGCAAAACACGGTAATGGCGCCCTCGATGATGTAAATCCATCTCCAGCCTTCGATTCCTTTGGCACCGTCGATTTGGTTACAGCCATAAGCGATGAGACCACCGAACGCACCGGCAAGAGAAGTGGAAGAGAAAAAGAAGGAGTAACGGGTCTGGGCTTCATCTCTCCGATACCACATGGATAACAGATAGAAGCACCCAGGAAACATGCCAGCTTCGAAAAGACCCAAAAAGAATCGAGTGGCCAGAATTCCGCTATAGTTTTTGACGAAGCCCTGTCCGATCATAACAACACCAAAGAGAACCATACAAGCTGGGAGCCAGACTGAGGGACGCAGCTTCTTCAAAAGATAGTTTGACGGAATTTCTGCGACACAATAAGGCACGAAAAAGATTGTAAGAGCCACATTGAACTGATTACCAACCAGCTTGAGGTCCTCCGACATTCCATACACGTTAGCGTTGGAAATGTTGACTCTGTCAATAAAGGCCAACAAATACAGCAAACAGATCGGGGGAACGATCCATAAATCCATTTTCCACATGAGCTTCCTTCGATTAACACCATATTGTTCAGCCAGATTCTTGATCATTTCCTGTTGTTGTTCATGGCTCAGGATCTGAACATCCGTGTTTTCGTCCACCACAGGCGGGTTTTCGTGCTCCACCTTTTCCAAGCTGTTGCTTGACATCTTTCCAGCTAATTTTTTTTTTTTTTTTTCTTGCAACAAGTAGCGTGGGGAACCGAGGATTGTGGTTAATCTATATAAACTTTTTCAGCACCCTATTCCCCCCCGCTTTCAGGACACTTCCGAAGCCGCAGCCGCTTTTACACCGAGATCTTCATCACACACACCAGTACTCCGGTCCGTGATTTTCACAAAATTTATCCATATACGTCGCAGCTGTCGATGAGCTATTGTGGCTTTCATAATGCGCTTAGACAGATAAAAAAGAGACGGGTATTCTGTGTTTGAAGTGGTGTCGTTTAACTGTGATCCCACCGTTTATTTTATTGTTTTCCCTTTTATTTTATTTTATTTTATTTTATTTTTTTTTTTTTGCCGGTTAAGAATAGAGTCATACTACTATCCATGCCGATATCGGAGTGCCTCTCAAAAAATTATTCACCCGCTGACTGAACATGGTAGGAGTAGAAATTTTCCGGGGGAAGGGAGGTTCTCGTTGTTGTTAAAAAAAAAAACAAAAAAAAAAAAAAAACATGCATTGATTTTGTGGACCACTGGCGCTTTTTATATAATTCCAGCGAGATACGTCATGTTGCTGTATCGGATAACACAGAGGTGTCTGTGTCCGACGCTCTCCGCGGATAGCCGGGAGAGAAGGCTATCAGCTCGATAATTGTATGGCTGTGATACGCGTGTACTTCTGTTATATATAGGAACTAGAATCGATTATATAGAGAGAATTGGTCTACTGTTAACATGCAAAATACGGAACAAACTTGACGATTGTACCGCGGAGTGTGGTTGTGCTTGTGTATATAGCGGTTCCGCAGCGTGGAGCGACTCAGAAGCCGCCACAAGAAATTTGTAATTAAAATGCCAGCAAAAATGTTCAATTAATTTTTAAAATCTAGGAGTTGGTATATATATAGAAAGGTTAAGAACTTGTAAAAAAAAGAATTTAGATCAACAAGGCGGCAACGCCAGCAATCAAACCGAAAGCTGAAGAAGCATAGAGGCCAGAGGCGCCGTTAACTTGTTCTGGACCAGAAGACTCTGGAGCTTGTGGAATTCCAGAAGATTCGGATGGAACAGCTGCTTGGGTTGGGATGGCAGAAGAACCGGCTGGTGCTGGAGCCTCAGAAGATGGTGCTGGTGCTGGTGCAGCAGAAGATGGGACAGCAGCTTGGGTTGGAACTTCAGAAGATGGGGCTGGGGCTGGGGCCTCAGAAGATGGTGCTGGGGCGGGTGCAGCAGAAGATGGGACAGCAGCTTGGGTTGGAACTTCAGAAGATGGGGCTGGAGCTGGCGCCTCAGAAGAAGAAGCTGGGGCTGGGGCTGGAGCTGGAGATTCAGAAGTTGGAACGGCAGCTTGGGTTGGCGATTCAGAAGTTGGTGGGCATGGCAAAGTGGTGGATTCAGTCTTCACAACACCTGGGGCAACAGTGACTGTCTTAGCAATGACAGTGACTTCGGTGGTGGTTTGTGGAGCTTCGGTTGGGGAAGCAGAGGATTCTTCTGGACATGGCTCAGAAACAGTCTCGGTGGCTGGGGCTTGGGTTGGAGTGGCAGAAGATTCTTCTGGACATGGCTCGGAAGTGGTCTCAGTCACAACAGCGTTGGTTGGAGTGGCGGAGGTTTCTTCTGGGCATGGTTCAGAAGTGGTTTCAGTGACAACGGCTTGGGTTGGAGTGGCAGAAGATTCTTCTGGGCATGGCTCGGAAGTGGTCTCAGTCACAACAGCGTTGGTTGGAGTGGCAGAGGTTTCTTCTGGGCATGGTTCAGAAGTGGTTTCAGTGACAACCGCTTGAGTTGGGGTAGTAGAAGATTCCTCTGGACATGGCAAAGTGGTGGTTTGAGTGATAACTTGAGCTTCAGTGCATTCCTCACATGGGATGGTGATAATCTTAGTGGTGAGAACTGGAGCGGCAGTAGTGGAGGCAGCAGCACCGGTAGAGGAAGCTGGGGCGGAAGAAGAGCCAGCTTCGGTAGAGGATGCTGCAGGAGACGAGGAAGAAGCGCCAGCAGAAGAGGAGGAGGAAGCTGGAGTGGAAGAAGAGCCAGCTGCAGAGGAAGAAGGAGCAGCAGAAGAGGAGGAAGCTGGAGTGGAAGAAGAGCCAGCGGAGGAGGAGGAGGAGGCAGCAGAAGAGGAAGCAGCTGCGGAAGAAGAGGAGGCAGCAGAAGAGGAAGTAGCTGCGGAGGAGGAGGAGGCAGCAGAAGAAGAGGTAGCTGCGGAAGAGGTAGAGGCAGCAGAAGAAGAGGTAGCTGCGGAAGAGGTAGAGGCAGCAGAAGAGGAGGTAGCTGCGGAAGAGGTAGAGGCAGCAGAAGAGGAGGTAGCTGCGGAAGTGGTAGAGGCAGCAGAAGTGGTAGAGGCTGGAGCCGAGGTGGAGGAAGCAGCAGTGGTAGATTCGGCGTCAGCACAGGCGGTACATCCGTTAGTTTCACCATTAGCCAGGGTGTCGGCCATAACCATGGAAAGGCCGGCAAAGACGATGGCGGCAGTATTCTTGTTGAATCTCATTTTTTTTTCGAAAGTTAGAAAAGGTTAGAAAGGTATTAAAAGAGTGACTGAGAATAGATTAAAGGTAGTTAATGAAGAGCAGCCTGGATGTGCAATTGGACCCCCTTTTATACTGCGGTACGTCAAATGGCCCTTGCTTTTTTTTTTTTTTTTTTTTTTGCCGAAGCCTGTCAACTAACCGGGGCTGGCGGATCGAGATTGATCTGCATACGCATTCTCCAAGGATTCGCGTCTTACATATGTTGATGTAAGGGGGGGAGACAGTCGAGCTAGGACTGCGTGATTATTTAAACAGCCACAGCTATTACAGGCAGCCTCGTCTCTAGGCCCGTAAAACCATTGCTTGTTTTCCCGAGCTGGAACAGACCTTCCCGGGTAATAACTGGCTCATTTTTCAGGCTGAAAGCATTCCGTTTGAATAAATATTTAATCGTCCGATCGAATTAATTTTATGACGGGGGTGTTTTATCTTCATGTGCGGCGCAGCGCTTTTCCTGTGCATGAACACGAGTGGACAGAATGTAGGGGGCTTCTTCCTGGCCATAGCTCAGGCAAGATAGGCGAGAATGCGGATCAAGAACAGCGTGAGACCTCAAATAAGCATATTTTTGACACATTTCTTCCCCAATCGTTTAGTTGTTTTGCAGTAAGGTTTGTGTGATCTGCTCGGGGGAGGATTATTTTTTTTCCCACCTCAACGTACCCGTTCGATGGATCTTCGCAGGGATTACCTCAGCACCCCCTTCGGTCTTACTTTTTTTTTTTTTTTTTTTAAAGCACTAGATCGGGCCATGTCTCAAGGGCCGGGATTGGCCCGCTCCAGGACTTGATTCAATCGGAGCTCGGAGCACAGGGATTCTGGGTCAACTTGTTTATTACTTGTCTAAAACGGTAACTTTTGCATATTATGCTCGTTTGTTTTTCAGGGTCCAGATCGATATCGATATCTCTAGTCCAGTATTGTCTATGGAACTGTGATATTGTTGAGTCAGGTGTGTCCTGGTCTATATATTTACTTGGGAAAAAAGTATTGAACTGTAGTGCTGTGTACATATGGTTTATTTACGTTATTCATTTTTATGCATATGCAATATGCGTGTTTATATAAGATGTCAATGTGTTATCAACATGTTCGATGCATAGCTTTATTGGTCTTTGTATGTATATGAGAGTGTAGCGGGTATCACAACTAGCTATGCATATGCATAGGTGTCGCTCTCGATCCAACAACTCCTGTATGCATAGCTATGCATAATGGAAAAACTGGACAAGCATATGCATAATTGGGTATGCGCATAGTATAGTTTATCCGTTGCAGTGCCATGTGTATGGACAACACTTCGCATGCTCATATGGCATGCGACCTGAGACCACACGGAGACCTTGTGTGGCTAAAAGGGGGTGCAAAATCGTTCACATATGCATAAAAACCCCAGCAAACATTAACCATGCAATCCCGCAACACAGTTGCCATCATACACATATGCATAGACATGCTACTACAGTCCCTAATGCTACTGCCACATGTATGTATGCACATACACAGGCTGGGGATGCAAACACGCGATCAACTTTGCATAGCAAACGGTCAGAAGAGATCGTCATACATGAAAACCCTAAGGATCAACGCCACGTGACCTGTATGTTACCGAGATATACCACAGCGCTGAGAATCTTTTTTTCACAGGATGGAATGTAGGAGCTATTCATTATCGCTTACAGGGCCATTATTATTGTACGCACCGGCCGCCAACTGGTACAGAACTGTCAAGCATACTTCCAGCTTTGATTTGACGGACAATAGCTTCTTTCTCGAAAAGAAGCAAAAGAAAAGGGACCCCGCAGAGCGATATTAATTTTTTTTTTTTTTTGGCTGCGGGCAGACTTCGGATTCAATTATCCAGCCCCCCTCTGAGTCCTGCGACAGGAAATGCCAACTACTACTGTGCTTCCCGGAAATTCGAAACTCCGAGGATATGTCATTCCGTGTGCCGTCAATATGCATTAAAAGCCGGATTTGAGTCATTTAAAAAGAAAAGGGCACTTGAAACGGCAAAAAAAAAAAAAAAAAAAAAAAAAAGTGGCCGGATAGCATGAACCACGTAGTACGGGGCCTACGGGCCCATCAAGCCATTTTGGGCGATAGGTTGGCAAGCTACGTATACAGTGGAGCCGCTAAGTGTTTTGAACGCGGCTCATTATTCGACACTTCGAGCGGACAACGTTAACCAATAGGAAAAGGAAATAGGGAACAGACAATTCCTTCTTGATCGAACAATGGAATTAGAGGTTCCTAGTTTTTAGAACGACTTCGATCAAAGTGATTGTTAGACTACTATGCGAATAAGCATGTACGTGGTGTAATTGTTGTTGCATCATTGGTATCGTTGACTCTCTGGCTATCAGGTAGGGCCGATCATGACACCGTTGCTCATACTACGGGTGGTATTTGATCCAGTTGTGTAGCAATTTAGGGTTCTTGTGAAAACGAGATCCCACACCTGTTAAGTGATAGGGCCCAAATGATTTCACACACACACTTGACTGCATTTTTTATTTCTATAGCCAACTCACCTAATCAAGTATATAGGTGTCTATACCAGAGAGATCGCACGGGCCCCCACCAGTGCACGCCAATTGCCGACCCCGACCTTGGAAAGAAAAAATAGGGCACTTAGATTGTTTGTTTGACACTCCTGGCTTACTATACACTCATGTGACACTAAGTAGCTATTGGAAGGGTATCCCCACAAACAATGGCGCCAATGCTCTCCACGAAGCCCAAGGCCCATCCCGGGAGGGTTGTGCCTCCACAATGAGCATTCTAAATCTGCAGTGACCATGCTCGGCATTTCGTCAATGGCGTCGTAGATAACCTAGAGAACCCAGCTAAAACTAAGTTACCCCAGAAATCGAGGACGCGTAATACGCGTTTTTCATCGCAGATGATAGAGTCGACGATTGCCTTCTTTTCTAGAAGAGAAGCCGCCGGAGGCTACACGGGTCGGTGTATTGCCCTGCGGGCGGCCTTCTTTTCTAGAAAAGAAGCAAAAGCATTGGGGTTGCCTCGCAGAGCTACCTTTTTTGCTTCTTTTCGGAGAAAAAAGAAGCCGCCGGAGGCTACACAAGGACCGGTGTATTGCCCTGCGGGCGGCCTTCTTTTCTAGAAAAGAAGCAAAAGCACTGGGGTTGCCTCGCAGAGCTACCTTTTTTGCTTCTTTTCGGAGAAAAAAGAAGCCGCCGGAGGCTACACGGGGTCGGTGTATTGCCCTGCGGGCGGCCTTCTTTTCTAGAAAAGAAGCAAAAGCACTGATGGGCCTCGCAGAGCTACCTTTTTTGCTTCTTTTCGGAGAAAAAAGAAGCCGCCGGAGGCTACACGGGGTCGGTGTAATGCCCTGCGGGCGGCCTTCTTTTCTAGAAAAGAAGCAAAAGCACTGGTGGGCCTCGCAGAGCTACCTTTTTTGCTTCTTTTCGGAGAAAAAAGAAGCCGCCGGAGGCTACACGGGGTCGGTGTATTGCCCTGCGGGCGGCCTTCTTTTCTAGAAAAGAAGCAAAAGCACTGGTGGGCCCCGCAGAGCTACGTTTGTGGCTATGTCGAACTTGTTTTGGAGTGCGACTTTGACAATTGACCGGAGGCTATACTACTAGCTGTGTCCGTAGTGTGGGTATACGGCCGATCTATGCCTAAGGCATACAGCTCATGGGATCAAGCCCCTGAGTCCTGAGACGTTTCCCAACTGCTGTGCATGGACGGAGGTCGGTTAATTTCCTAATTTGTAAGCTGTGTACCCTCGGAGCCCCGAAGCTCCGCGGATACCATTCCGGGGTGTCAACGTGCATTAGAGATACATGAGCGTTTTTTTTGAAAAAAGAAAGAAAGGGCTGATGAAGTGGCAGAAAAAAAAAAAAAAAAGACAGAAAAAAAACGTCCGCCAGTCTGAGACAGTTCGGACCGCGAAGATGGGATCAGAATTGAGGCATTTTGAGGGCTCAGTTCGGATGATCTAAGGGTGCTGACGCGGCTCAGAATTGGTAGAGAGAGGTACATCATCCTTCGGCAGTCCGACCCGGACGGAGAAACAGTCGGAAAAAAAAAAATAAGTAGAGGAAAAAGAAAAGAAAGGGCAGGTGAATCGAACGATTAGTTAGCAGACAATGGACAAGTGGGAAATGGAGAGTATGTGATGATGCCAAAAAATCAGATTAATTATTAGACTGCCGTGCGAATAAATAAATATATACATTGCGGAGAAACGAGCGAGGTATCTATCCCCGGATCTTCGGAGTTAGGGAGGAAACCGAAAAAAAAATTATAACGATCGGCGGTTTGCTTGAGAAGATCCTTTTTTTTTTTTTTTTTTTTTTTTTTTTTGTTGTTGTTGTTTTGCTACTATTACTGAGGCTGAACCCCAAGCCACAAATCGTCCAGGGTGACGTTGATATCATCAATTGGTAGCATCATGTTGAGAGTCTCGGCATCGTAGAATTGTTGTTGTTGTTGTTGTTGTTGTTGCTGCTGTTGCTGCTGCTGGGGCTGTTGCGGATCATTAGTAAGACTGATCTCCTGCGGAGGTAGATAGGTACTGTGTCTATTCGGTCGATCACGGCGTCCTCCATACGGAGTGGAGTTGGACTCGGTCGTGTAGAGGTTGGGGTGCTTGTGGAAATGTGATCCCGCCTTGTGGAGCTTGGACAGATGACCTGCTGAGTCCCTTCTGGCCAGCTTGTGTGGGGCCGGCGCACCGCCTGCAGGTAGGGCCGTGAATGACGCAGACTTCTGATCGAGGAGTTTGGGGGAGATTGAGTCCGGTGCAAAGCTGCTGGGATAGAGCTCGGCAGCGAAGTCTGAGCCCGGAGACGACGCTATCGAGGCCGGACTGTTGGGCAACGTTATCGGGATGCCGTTTGCAGCGGCAGCAGCCATTGCGGCCCCAGAACGGTACGGACCCAGGTCGAGCTCCAAGGGCGCGTCTTCATAGGTGGACTCTGGAGACTCCTCGTAGGCCGAATCAGCGTTGTTCGGATGAGGGAACATGTGCGTGCTGCTCCGGACATGGTTCTGGGAGCTGCTGCTGTCCACAGGACTGTCTTCTTCATCGTCTTCTTCATTACTATCATAAACATCGTTATCTTCATCGTCCTCCTCGTACATTTTTTCGGCGTCATTATCCGCATCATCAGCTGCTTTGCCATCAGGACGATGCCCACTGTCGGTGTCGCCCATGACCAGATCAATAATGTGGTTGATGGAGTAATTCCCACCTTTGGGAACGTAATGGTCCACCGACTCGTTATTACTAATCTTGTGGATGATCTTGTAGATGGACTCCTGGAGAATCTGGATCCGACAGTCCAGAAGCTCCACATAGCTACTGGAATACGTCTTCTCCTGCTGCTTCTTCTTCTCGGAATATGTGCACAGCTTGTTGTCCTGCGAACATTTAGTGCAGGGCTTTCGTCCGTCACACTTTGTCTTTTTCATCCGACAGCTATCGCACGCCTTTCCGACCCGTTTCTTCTTGCCATCGTCTGTGTCCTGGTACGTCAGACTCTCCTTCGTCTTGATCTTCTCCTCATAGCGCTTGATGAGATCGTAATCACTTATTTCCTCCATAATAATCGTGTATCCGCCCGGGGGTGTGGGCGTCCTTGGTTCTCTGGCCCGTTATATATATATATTATATTTTATTATCTTGTCCTGACACTAGACTAACATTTCTTTTTCCTCACATTTTTTTTTTCCAACACTCCGACAACTTTTGTCATCCGTTCCTCGGGCCGTCCAGCTTCCGGCCCAGAGCTCTTTCTATCTCCGATGCAGTCGCTATGCATCCTCACACACACTCCGTGGTGGTGATCGCACACATGGCGTCTCTCCATGTTGTTACAGCAATCTTAATGCTGGCTGAATGCTGACTTAACTAATTATTACATAAAGGAGCCAAATAACAACAAAAAAAAGAAAAAGAAAAAGAAAAAAGAAAAGAGAGGCTGTTTGGGTAACCAATAGATCGTCAGGGTTGTATTATTAATCACTGCGTAATGCTCCCACGGGCGTGTACCGCTCACAAGCCCACCCACACACAACAGCAGCAGCTGCTGCTGTTGACGCTGATGAATCATAGTAGTTGGTATACATTCCGATTCTGGAAGTCTTATCAGCCACACACTGACACATCGGACTTCCCACTGTATCTGTCCCGACCCCTACGTTTTAAACTCTGTCCATTATGCTTAATATGGCAGGAGGCAAGTTTCCTCTCCAGATCGTCGGTGATTTATTAAGGAACGGGCGCTTGTCTCTGCATAGCCCTTCTGCTCTTTTTCTTTTCCTATATCCGGACATATTTCCCACGCCCCAGTCCGCTCGGAGCATTTGTGTGGCAGTTTAAGGGTTCCTCATCCCATCTCTCCATCCAATGCGGCGGTTGCTATTGCTGGCCCACCGTTTCAACGTGCATTATCTATAACTCTCCGCATTGTTCTGCGAAAACTAGCCATCAGAGCCACATTGCCCTGCGGGCGGCCCTCTTTTCTAGAAAAGAGGCAAAAGCACTGGCATTGTCTCGCAGAGCTATCCTTCGCCGGAGGCTACACGGGGTCGGTGTATTGCCCTGCGGGCGGCCTTCTTTTCTAGAAAAGAAGCAAAAGCACTGGGGTTGCCTCGCAGAGCTACCTTTTTTGCTTCTTTTCGGAGAAAAAAGAAGCCGCCGGAGGCTACACGGGTCGGTGTATTGCCCTGCGGGCGGCCTTCTTTTCTAGAAAAGAAGCAAAAGCATTGGGATTGCCTCGCAGAGCTACCTTTTTTGCTTCTTTTCGGAGAAAAAAGAAGCCGCCGGAGGCTACACGGGTCGGTGTATTGCCCTGCGGGCGGCCTTCTTTTCTAGAAAAGAAGCAAAAGCATTGGGGTTGCCTCGCAGAGCTACCTTTTTTGCTTCTTTTCGGAGAAAAAAGAAGCCGCCGGAGGCTCCACGGGTCGGTGTATTGCCCTGCGGGCGGCCTTCTTTTCTAGAAAAGAAGCAAAAGCACTGGGGTTGCCTCGCAGAGCTACCTTTTTTGCTTCTTTTCGGAGAAAAAAGAAGCCGCCGGAGGCACATTGCCCTACGGACGGCCGTCTTTTCCGCCGGAGGCACATAAGCTACTTCTTTTCTTTCTTCTCGGCACCATCTTGCTGTTGCTATAGTGGTGATCGCTGGGTCACTTCCAAACTAGGCAGGTGCTGTTGTTCTCTACAGCACTTTCCCTTTTCAGCATGTATGGGCACCGCTGAGATCAACCGAGGACTGCTACTGTTTAGCCCTTCGGGCAGTTTTCTAGAACGCCGACAGAACGTCATCTCCGAAGTGATGCAATCGCGCCCGCGTGCGTGCGACAAATGAAAGTTTTGACCGACTCCCCTACAGCAGCAGCAGCATGGTGAAGAGAAAGGGCAACCTGTCGTCCAAAGGCGGTGGACGGAAGGATGAGACGCCCGAGGAGCAGCAGACTCGAGTGCAGAATCGTGCAAAGGTGACGGCATCGCAGTCCTGGACGGGGAAGTTGCCTGCCAGCTTGTTGCACGAGCACTGTCAAAAGTTGAAATGGCAAAAACCAGAGTTCAATCCGGTGAGTTATATATACATGGCACCCTAACATACGCAATTCATACTAACCCACACCGCGCTAGCACCACATCGGCGATAGCATCATTATGAATGTGACGTTGGGGAACGTCAACCCGAAGACCAACGAGGTTGAAAAGGTCACCTTCCATCCTCCGAAGGAATTGGTTCCTCCGCAGCCTTCAAACATGGAGGCCCGACATTTTGCCGCAACGTACGCTCTTCACAGAGTCGCGTCGCATAAAAACATGAAAATGATCCTGCCGGGCGCCCACAAGGATCTCTGGGCCAAACTAGATCTGGCCAAAAAGGAAACCCCGGCTAACAAACAAGCGTTGGTATACGCCCAGGATCCGTTTCTGGCCGAACGAGAACGGCAGCTGGCTATTAAAAAGAGTCAAGCTGAAAAGTCGAAAAACCACGACACAAACAAGCCCCCAGTGATCTCACTACAAAGTACTAAAAAACCTCGTAAACCGGACGATGACAACCCCCAATCTGCTGACACCCCAGATTCTCGTGCGAAACCGTGCAGAGTCCGGTTCAATAATGTGCTCGCAATGTCCAAACCGGTGCAGTTGGAAGTGGAAAAGGTCATTCGAAAATACCACGGCTTCAGTACATTGCCATCGTTATCGTCATCGTCATCATCATCACAATCTGACGGGATCGTAAGATCGGATTTGACCAAACTAGGGTTCCAGAAGTTCGAAATATCGGAGGCTCTGGAGCATGCAACCACGCTATCCCAAGCCCTGGAATGGCTCTTGATTCATGTGCCCGAAGAAGACCTTCCACAAATGTTCACGGAAAAAAACCACAAACACCATGTGTCGGCAAACATACAGTCGAATGACTTCCAAACAGAGCAACTGATCCGACAGATCAAGCCATTCGGTTATTCCGAAGATCTCATCATAAATGCATTGGCCAATTCCAAGAACGATCATGCCATGGTAAACCTGACTCACAACTTGATCTATCAATCGCCGTCTTCGGTAAATTCGGACTCCGAACCTGGTTCCTCGGAGATTTGGCAAGACGAGGCGCAGAGTCTCCTAGCAATCTATGAGGAAGACAAGGTCAAGGTCGATGGTGACGTGATTACAATCAAGCGAGACGCATACACAATTACTTTTTGGAGAAGCGAAAATTATCCCGTCACCATTCCCGGGATCGGTATAACCAAAATTTCAACCCCGAAATACGCTTTATTAAATCTCATTAAACAAACCGGAAAACACGCGTTAGAGAATTATGTCGGTGATTTCATGCTGTCCTGCATTGTGGAATGGGTAGACGAAACGCACCAGGATATTTTGAACAATCCTCCGAGACTATCGGAGATTTCTGGTGCTGTTTCTGGTGACAATGAGAACAAGCCTACGCAGCAAGAAGAGGAATCTGTTCTAAAGAAGAACCAAAAACCATCATCAGGACCTCGCCTGAAATTCGTCAACGAATCTGGTGAAAATATCAAAAAGGACTATGAAGCCCAGTTGGAATCTTCGACAAAGTTACAACAAAGGTTGAAAGATCGACAATCTTTGCCAGCATGGGGAAAAAAGGAGGAGATCCTCAAACTAGTCAGCAAGCACGATATCGTTCTGGTTACGGGTGAAACAGGGTCCGGTAAGTCTACGCAAATTGTCCAATTCATTGTAGATGACATGATCCAATCTGGAAACGGAAACAAGTGTAACATAATCTGTACGCAACCAAGAAGAATCTCCGCAATGGGGTTAGCTCAGAGAGTAGCGGATGAAAGAGACTCGTCCGTCGGGGATAGAGTTGGTTATTCAATCCGAGGTGAATCCAAGACGTCTTCCAAGACCATGGTACGATTTGTAACTGCTGGTGTGCTTTTGCGAATGTTACAAACCGACCCAAAAGCATTGACAAACGTATCACACGTTGTCGTGGACGAAATCCATGAAAGGTCGTTGGATAGCAGTTATTTATTGATCTTGCTCAAACGTATCATGAAGAAACGTTCTCAGAAGCTCAAGATCATTTTGATGAGTGCTACCGTGGACACGACAGCATTTTTCAACTATTTTAATAATGACATCGGCTACACACATATTGAGGGGCGAACTTTCCCGGTAACTGATCTCTATCTGGATGATGTTATCCAAACAACAAAATTCGTTCCTCAATCATTGTCAGAGGAGGGCGTCACTTCTGACGATGTCGGACGTGTCATCATTGCGCTTAGAAATGGTATTGATTACGATCTTATCTCCCACGTGGTGGACTATATTGATTCCTATTTGGACAAGTCTGGCAGTATTCTCATTTTCATGTCTGGTGCAGCTGAGATTGACAATGCGATTTCTGCCATCAGATCATCCAGGTACTACGTTCTTCCGTTACATGCATCCCTTGCGCCAGCTGAACAAAGACTTGTGTTTAATTCGCCTCCCAAGGGCCTTCGTAAGATTGTGGTGTCGACAAATGTGGCAGAAACTTCCATTACCATCCCGGATGTGATGGCGGTTGTCGACTCAGGACGGGTCAAGGCAACTGTGTACGAAGCGGAGGCCAATGTTGTCAAGCTGGTTGATTCATGGGCATCTCAAGCTGAAGTCACCCAAAGACGGGGTCGTGCTGGTCGTGTTCAAAAGGGTACATGCTATAAATTATACACGCGGAACGTCCAAACCAACGAGATGGCCAAGGAGCCCGCACCCGAAATGCAACGAGCTCCTTTGGAACAGCTGTATTTAAGTGTCAAGGCAATGGGTATCAGCGATACGCAAAAGTTTCTGTCAGAAGCATTGGACCCACCCAATTCAGCGGCCCTGGATACGGCTAGAAAGATCCTCACCAAGAACGGCGCTCTGGACAGCAATGATCAATTGACAGCGCTGGGTAAACATATTTCGACAATCCCCGCTGACGTGCGATGCGCCAAATTGCTCATTCTCTGTGCCATTTTCGGATGCCTGGATAAGGGGCTGACTATCTGTTCCATCCTATCGGTCAAGTTACCGTTTGTTTCTCCAAAGGATAAACGAGAAGAGGCCAAGAGCGCTGTTTTGGAGTTTACAAAAGATGGACAGGGGGATTTAATAGCGGCGACGACAGCATACGAAGAATGGTCACAAAAAAGAAAGACGCAAGGCGGCAAAATGATTCGAAGATGGTGCAACGACAAGTTTTTATCACCACAGACGCTTCTTGACATTGAATCTAATAGACGCCAATTCTTGACCTCGCTTCAGGAGGCAGGATTTATCCCATTCAAATCACTTCCTTCCTTCTTCAACCAACACAATGATGATATGCCACTGATTCGAGCTATCATTGGGGCTGCCATGTCTCCGAACATTGCGGAAATCGTTTTCCCGGAAAAGGTTTTCAAGTCATCGAGTTCAGGAGCTGTGGAACAAGACCCAGAATCGAGGGGGATCAAGTTTTTCACAGAAGAAGACGGGCGAGTGTTTGTTCATCCTAGCTCCACCATTTTCGCAACGAACAAATTTGTCAACGACGCACATTATGTGTCCTTTAGTGCGAAAATGTCCACATCCAAGCTATTCATCAACAACATTTCACCCTTGGGCACATACGGAATGGTCTTTTTCTCTCAGGGAGATATTTCGGTTGATCCTTTGGGTTCTGGCGTCATTGTAAGGGACTGGATTGGGTTGAAGTGTTGGCCCAGAGTGGGAATCTTAATCAAGCTGCTGGGTCAATTGTTTAACAAGGTTTTGGAAGAAAAATTCATTCGGCCGGAGAAGACTCTAGAAGACGATGAAATCATTCCCCTGGTTAGAAAGATTATCGAGACTGAAGGCCGATAAACGAATGTGTGTGTACATATAATAAAAACAAAGAACAGTTCTCTATTTATTATCAACACCGATGAGAACGACAGCATGAATGATACTAACCCCGGAACAGTTTTCCGAGACAGACTCAAAAGGGCGTGCGTTAGCCGAAATGCTTGGCTATGTGAATAACCTAAGACATTCTTGTCGCCGCCTGCTACCCTTTTTCTATAGTCTATATAGCTATGGAGGTCTCACTTGGATTTTGAGAACAAAGAACTTTTACGTTTTTGGAAACAAGTGGCGTCCGGTGGCGTTCAGCCACACCACATAAACAATCCATCACGCTATTTTTTTGCGCCACACATGGTGTGTTGTATATCAAAAAGACGCTACACACCACTAGAAGTCCAGCCCTCACATACTTCTTGACGACCACACATTTCCAGAACCACTAAACCACTGTTAGGTTAAAAACAGTTACCAAGAAAAGGGCAAAAAAACAACGCAGGGATGCGAATCCGGTTTCAGACGCCATTAGCGGAGCCAATTGTGTTGTGGGTTCGATTCGCCACCATCACATGCCCGCCGCCCGCCCGTAAACGTTAACGTGGGAAACACGTCCATCATGACATCAATTACCAACCCACCGTCATCATTACATCATGAATGGACCGGATTCCACCACATTCTCGAAACATAGAAGACATGCACCGAATTCATGTGCACCTTTGGAAGGTCCCCTGAGCTGTCAGGGTTTCGTCATCGCAATCCATAGGGTTCCACGCATGCGCGCTGCGGCGTGGCTGGCACGGGTGACTCCCAAAAAAAGTAAACATGATGTCCCCGAAGAGGAAACTAGTAGAGCAATCAGTGAGCAGCAACGATCGGGTAGAGGGACACCTCCGCAAACAAAGCGTAGTGCCTACAAATATAAATAGGCCTCCAATTCCAGGTCAGATTCCCTCATCAATTCAATTCAAATTCAAAAAAGTACAATTCTATCAAAATGTCTGACAACAGCAACTCTCAAACTGGTGGTGGCTTGAAGGACACCATCAACAACATCAAGGACCAAGCAGCCGATCTCTACGAAAAGCACCTGGGCTCGGGCACTAAGGACGCTTCTGATCACGCTAATGAAGCTAAGAAAGACGCCTCCAGAAATGCCAATGACTTGAAAGAGTCTGCAGCCCGTGGTGTGGAGGACTTCAAGAACAGTGCCTCTGGCGACCACGATCTCGGCAAGGAAGCCGGCCGTGCTGTCAACGACGCCACCACTAACGTGCAGAGAGGTGCTGAGGACCTCAAGGACCAAGCTGAACGTGCATACAAGGCTAACATCGACAAGTCCGGTTGATTAAAATGTATTATGTAATTAATATTAAATTATAATCTATTGAACAATTGTGAGGTGCTGAGGACCTCAAGGACCAATCTGAACGTGGATATAAGGCTAACATCGACAAGTCCGGTTGATTAAAATGTATTATGTAATTAATATTAAATTATAATCTATTGAACAATTGTGGGGTGCTGAGGACCTCAAGGACCAAGCTGAACGTGCATACAAGGCTAACATCGACAAGTCCGGACCTCAAGGGCCAATCTGAACATGCATACAAGACTAACATCGACAAGTCCGGTTAATTAAAATGTATTATGTAGTTAATATTAAATTGTAATCTAGTAAACAATTGTGCGTTTGCTTCTTTTGCTAGCTTACGTGGAATCATGCATATATATGCAAGATGTGTAGATACGACGCTGCTGATTTTTTCACCCTTGATCGTCGCGTTGACTGGTGTGGTTTGTTTATATGCACACATTGAAACAATTATTCTATTAGTTGACGACTATATAAAACGAAGCGAGCCACACGAAGGGTGAGAAACGTGACACTTAACATGATCGCTCCTCTGCTTGAATGTGTAATCACGTTGCTTCAAGGCTGGCTGCTGGTGCTCCAGGCTCTCAGGGACAAGTGTGAATCCTCCGATGAGGAAACATCGGTTGGTGAGGACACCGTTACCTTAGTATCCTCCTCTTCTTCACTATGCTCCTGTCCCATCTGTATGAAGCGGCTGGCCCCGATCCCCGAGAACGACGTTCTTCAGCTGTGAACTTTTCTAATGCACATAGGCGTATATATAATACACACACCAATGCATATAGAACTCAATCCGTCGCTTCTTTTCTAGAAAGGATTGAGCGTTTCACCGTTAGGGCTTAACCCTATTTTTTTTTTTTTTTTTTTTCATGTCGCACGCGCAACCACGCGTTGTACACAGCCGTGCGTTCTAGAGAAGTATAAAAAGGAGAAGATTTTTCCCAGTTCTAGTTTTTTTTTTCTCCAAGTGACGTACTTCATAGGATCATTTCTATAGTTAACGTCCTTCTTTGGTCTCTTCATAAGAGCCACAGAATCCAACTTGGTTGATGAGATATGCACCTGCATGCCCTAGAGTGAGAATTTTAATTGTTTGATCGTGGCTCTTGTTAGCCCGTTCATCTTTTATATGCCTTTTATCTGATGCTGAGCCAATGATTGTCTGCTACGGTTCTTGACACCTCCTTTTATCATCTCGTGTGGTAGAGAAGATCAGTTACCTATTGCGGCAGATTAGTCTTGGCTCGTTATGGCATCGTCGAAAGGAGCGATGATCTCTGCCCTCTACTTGTGCTTCTTCGGGAGATTTGTTTTGGGCGGGCGTGTTAGGTTGTCTGACAAGTTCCTTCCTTTAGTGGCTTTATAGAATGAGGTTTTAATATATATATCAAAATAGATTACAGCGCGTTCCATTGCAGACTATGCGTATACTTACATGCCCCTCTTTCGGAGTATAGAAACAACTAGTGATGTCCAAGCACTGAATGCTGTCACGTCTCTTTCGGAGTATAGTAGAAAAAAACTAGTAATGTCCAATCGCTGAATGCCGTCATGTGTCTTCACTTCGTTAGAAGGTGAAGAATATAAATAAATAGTTGCCCATTTACGATCATTGGAGCGGGGATTTTAGCAATGCCGTTCGTCTACAAGGCTAATGGAATGGTCTTAGGTACGCTTGTGATCGGGATAGCTGGTTTAACGCTGGGTTTGGTCTTTATCTGCCCATTTCCTATTCTATATATCCTCTTACACAACCCAAACTAAACCAATACCCCAGCGATGTGACACTTTCACAATTACTACGTCGCAATGCGACCCGGACACTGTATCATTACTAGTACAGCACTCAAAGCAAGAGACCATTATCATGGACCACTGATCCGCCAGTGTGCCACTTTCCCGCCATGCGCGTCCTGTACGCGACATGCTCCACAAAAATCTTTTAAAAAGCACCGCTGATGGAACGTTGCATCAACGGCATCACGAACAGATAAACGAAACAATATGACTGCTAAACAACTCTATCCGGCAAAGTCTCACGCTAGACGCACTGCTGCAAACTTGAAAGACCTTTCCAAGACTTCCGGGAGTGATATCGCTCCAGAACAAGTTGAAGCTGGCCTGCTATATCTGGCCGCTCCCGAGCTCGTGAACTGGCCGTACAGCGACCAGACGGTCCCATTCAGACAGAATCGCTACTTCAACTATCTCAGCGGTGCTTACGATGTCCCAGGATGTCATGTGGTCTACGATATCAAGAAGGACCATTTGACGTTATACCTTCCACCTATCGATGAAGACGACGTCATGTGGAGCGGTCTACCTATGTCCATTGACGAGGCTAAGGGGAAATACGATGTCGACGATGTCAAGTATGAAAAAGAAATCGAATCCGATGTCTCTGGGAAAAAGGTGTTTTCTATCGAGTCCAGCAGCAAGTTCTCCTTTGTTGAAAAATCCGCCACTGTTTTGGAGGCTTTGGACGAAACCAGACTCATCAAGGACGATTACGAACTGGCTCTCATGAGAAAGGCTTCAGAAATCACTGACAACTCCCATATGGCTGTCATGTCTGCGTTGCCAATTGAAAAGAATGAGGGCCACATTCATGCCGAGTTTGTCTACCATTCCATGAGACAAGGGTCCAAATTCACCGCATACGATCCGATCTGTTGCTCTGGTAGCGACTGTGGTACATTGCATTATGTAAAGAATGACCAGGATTTGGATAACAAGCTCCTTGTTCTGATCGATGCTGGGGCTGAATGGCAAACATATGCCTCCGACGTCACCAGAGTTTTCCCAATCAACGGTGAATGGACCAAGGAATCCAGACAGATCTACGATGCAGTGTTTGACATGCAAAAGCAAACTATGGAAGCAGTCAGGCCAGGTGTCAACTGGGAAGACCTTCACATTCTTTCCCACAAAATTTTGGTTCAACACTTCTTGAAATTGGGCATCTTCAAGAATGGCTCCGTAGACGAAATTATGGAAGCTAGAACCTCTGCCGGATTCTATCCTCATGGCCTGGGCCACACGTTGGGCATGGATACTCATGACACTGCCGGTAGAGCCAACCACGAGGATCCAGATATCATGTTGAGATATTTGCGTATCAGAAGAACCCTCAAGGAAAACATGATGGTTACGGTCGAGCCAGGTATTTATTTCAACCACTTCTTGATCGATCCGTTGTTGAAGGATTCAAAACACTCAAAGTTCATTGATCAAGACGTGTTGAAGAGGTATTGGTCAGTTGGTGGTGTTAGAATTGAAGATGACGTTCTTGTCACCAAAGACGGCTGGGAGAACTTCACCAAAATGACCAAGGATGCGGATGAAATCTCCAGAATTGTCAAAAAAGGCATTGAGAAGGGTAGAGAAGGCTTCCATGTTGTTGTATAATTTGTATATTGGGTTAAAATATATCATGATAAAGATGTCTCTTTTATTTTATTGTTATTGCTACAAGAATTGTCTATTGTTATTTTCCATTATGCATTAGAGTCTGTATATGAAAGAGCTTCTTCTATCGAATCGAAATAGACCGGACTATTAATGTTCTGATTCATGAGCATTTCGGTAATTCCAGAGGCTTCAAACATGGTACGAATGCTTTCATCTGGAGGCATGCGAACGAGCATGACAACTATTTGACGTCGAATGTAATTTTGTACAAGTTCATGCAAAATCTGCACAGCTGAAGAATCGCATTTGGTCATTCCTCTTAGGTCCATAATGATATAGCGACTCATGACCTCATGCAACAAACGAGGGAACCCCGGATGAATTTTCATAGATCCGTAGAATTCAAAACGATGAAGGCGATTGCGAAGGTCGCCGGTGTTGGCAAAAGTTAGTGGTTCTGGAATCTTAATAATGAGACAACCTGGGATAGCTTCTAGTGATTCTGGAAATTCATCAGCATTTCTAAATGTATTAGTACCTGGAATCCGTCCCAAAATTTGAATTCTTGGGCGAGTAGCATGATGAATGACTCTCATCAAAGAAAACCCTACACCAACAGCAATACCGGTTTGAACAGACCAGAAGACTGTAGATATGAGCGTGATGAATAAAGTGAAAAGATCCTCATAACCTCCGATTTTCCAGTAGAATTTAATGTCATTGGGCGCTTCTTCTAGGAGCGATAACCCAATTGTAGTGGTGACAGCGGAAAGGACAGTATCTGGCAAATAGTAGAAATATGACATTGCAAACAGAATGCAGAGCACTGTGACCACGGAGAGGATCACGCCAGACAGCTGCGTTTTAGCCCCTGACAATGCATTTACCTTGGATCTGGCATAGCCTCCGAAAGAAGGTAGAGCCGACACCAGACAACCAGTGAGGTTGACCACACCTAATGCGACCAATTCTCGATTTGTACTAACGTTAACATCAAATTGGGAACCGAGAGCTTTTGCTGCTACTGTAGACTCAAAGAACCCCAAGATAGCTGCGAAAAATGCCGCGCTAAAGTTGATTTTGAAGTCTGGGAATTTGGAAGGCGTGAATGGAAACTCAAGATGGACGCGACCAGGCTTGATTGTACCAATAACACTAATTCCCTGCTGATCCAAGTCAAAGTAGTCGCAAATGACGGTAAAGATGATGACGACTAGTAAAATTTCGGGGAGAAATATTAAAAACTTGTATTTACCCGAGAACCGTTTCTTGAACATCCGAATAGCTAGAATCACAGCCAATGCTGATAGCCCCAGTTTGGCAGTCAACACATGGGCTTGCTTCCAATGGCCCCCGAGGAATAGAAGTTTACCAAAGGAACTTGGATGAGTCCCAGTGATTTGATGCATTAAATCTTCGAGCCCCAATAATGAAGGGATTTGGTCCAACACCATCACCATGCCTACGGCGCTGATGAAGCCACGCAAAAGAGCCTTAGACAAGACAGAATCTAAAAAGCCGAACCGCAGAAGTCCGGCACCTAATAATACAGCTCCAGAGGTGCCAGCAATGATCCCGGTGACCTGAGAAGGGCTTAAGTCTGACTCCAGACCATGGCCATGACGATGGATGTAGGGAGTAACGGCCTGACCAACAACTAGGGAAATAGGCCCTTCTGGCCCAACCACCATTGTGGGGACTGAACCAAAGATGGAATAAACCAAGGGCGGAACCACCAGACCATATAATCCGGAAACAGTAGGAACATGGGCCAGAGAGGAGGCGTATGCAATGGAGATTGGAATCTGATAACTGGCGATCGTCAGCCCTGCACACAAGTCGCCAAAAAAATAAGAGAAATTATACTGAGGGATCCATGACAACGCGGGTATATAATAAGCCCAATACGATTTTCCCGTTGGTCTGACGTACCCACGCTCTGGAATCTCCATTGACTCCAGCTGCTGGGATACTGACAATATGCTCCCAGTATCACTACTATTATTCGCTTCTATATTAGACAACTGGCGAAGATAAGTAGGCCTCGAACGAGGATTTAACTTGGTCCTCTCGTTATCGGACCTAGAAGGAGAAGGCGACGCCTTTTTACTAGAACTAGGGGACCCAGGATAGCTCATGGTTCGATTGACATCACTCTTCTTTTCGGTTGTGGGGGAAGATATTGTGTCAGTTGGGACCGCCTGCCTCGGCCCCCTTTATATAGTGCGTGAGCCAGTCAAAGGCCGTGTATTACACATGCAACCTTATTGATGTACCGGACCATGTTTTAGGATTATATATTGAGAGTTTTTCGATTAATGAGGACAGATAACTGTGGGAATTGTAGAGTGTTGACATAGTGAAGTAATAGAGATTAAAGGCGGGGTGTGGGAAATTAAAAGACGTCATCTCAAGCCCTTTATTTTAATGCGGCCGTCGAGATCGCTAAAACATATAAACTAGCCAGTTTAGACAAAAGTGATGGAGATACCCTAGACATGGACATCTGGGTACCCATATTTAACAGTGTTTGAAGTATACTTCCGTAAAAGTTTAGTGATAGCTAGCTCTGACTAAAATGAAACAACCAGTTGGTAGAATAATACATCCATGGAATTTTTTGAATTTTTTTTTTTGTTTTTGGTTTCTTTCCGAAAGGAAAGAATAGGAAGCACTATTCATGCTATACGAGTTACATGATTATTTGAGTTTTTCAGTCAATTCAGGAACCGCCGTGAAAAGATCTTGAACCAAACCCAAATCAGCGACTTGGAAAATTGGGGCTTCTGGATCCTTATTAATAGCGACGATGGTCTTAGAGTCCTTCATACCAGCCAAATGTTGAATGGCACCAGAAATACCAACTGCAACATAGAGCTCTGGGGCAACAACCTTACCTGTTTGACCAACTTGAAGGGAGTTGTCAGCAAAGCCAGAGTCAACAGCAGCACGGGAAGCACCGACAGCAGCACCAAGTGAATCAGCAAACGGATAAATAATCTTGTCAAAGTTTTCCTTGTCCTTAAGACCACGACCACCAGAAACAACTCGTTGGGCAGTTCCAAGATCTGGACGTTCGGACTTTGTGAGTTCTTCAGAAACGAATTCAGAGAGAGCTGGAGTGTCTGGATCAACGGCATCTTCAACTGGAGCAGCACTTTGCGAGTCTAAGGCAGCTTGGTCGAAAGAAGTGGATCTAACGGAAACTAACTTGATTGGATCATTGGATTTTGTAGTAGCAATTGCGTTACCGGCATAGATTGGACGAACGAAAGTATCTTCAGATTCCACAGCAGTGACATCAGACAGTGGCTGAACGTCCAAAAGGGCACCAGCACGTGGAAGAATGTTCTTACCAAAGCCAGAGGCAGGAACAAGAACATGGCTAAAACCACCCTTCTTGACATTTTCGGCAACTAAGTTGGCCAGGTTTTCTGGAAGGTTACGGTCATAGTTGGCGTTATTAGCAGTGATAACTTTGGACACACCAGCAACCTTGGCGACTTTTTCAGCAACCTCCTTAGCGTTTGAGCCAGCAATGAGAGCAGTGATGGAGTTGCCAGAGCCGAGCTTTTGAGCTGCAGTGATAGTACTCAACGAGCCGGCAGATGGAGCTGCACCACTGTGTTCGACCACAGTCAAGGTGGCTAATCCTCGGATGGTTCGTTGTGTGAAGGCACGACGACTTTGTCTGAGTATCGAGAGCATTGTGGGTTAAAAGCGTTTTGGTGGGTGTTTGACTCTATTATTTAATAGCACACTGTGTGGAGATGAGTCGGAGGAATATCGGACTCGGCTCGGACTCGGTACCACGACGGTAGGTGACCAGAAAATATGGCCGCGGCTAAATCACACTGGAATACTATGTATACAATTATATTACAGGCTGTTGGTATTGAAGGTAGTTTGGCGTATTGCAGGGGTTTTATAAGTTTTTGTGTAAGAGTAGTATTTAAATATTTACTGCGCCGAATTTTTGCGGATTGCGAAGTTGCAGCAGTTCCCGAACGCTCAAGCAACCTTGTAGGAACTTAACGCGTACATAGCAATGGATGCTTCATAGCTAAGATCTTATATATTTCGTTAAGCAAATATATGCGATATGTAATAGTAGATTATTCTGTTAGCATTATTTCCAGTTGTTGATTCTCTCTGTGTTGAAAGGAAGTATGAAATATCCTGGTTAGTTATATCATCGTTGTACCTGAGTCAGATGAACGAAGACCAGTTCTGTGCACTGTGGTGTAATTTATGAGTCGTTTAGGTACGTTTATAATCGAGTCAGAAACGGGCTGTTCTACATCGTTACATCGTTGCATATATGCATACGACTATTTTCAATAAATAATATATTATTTGATTATATATATGAATCAAACTGTCAATGTTTTTATTGAGCCTTTGAATAATGCCAATATC
>JAJLUR010000030.1:31703-81027 GCA_030674225.1 Blastobotrys terrestris
AAAAAAAAAAAAAAAAAAAAAAAAATTTATCAACTGGGAACCCAAAATATTTATACCAATCAGGGGGCCTGTAGTAATGCTGCCCGATAAAAATTTCACAAAAAGAAATTAAATGAAAAAATTTTCACAAACATCCGCGCCGCGCCGCGTCGCGCGCGCCGCATCGTTCATTGTTGGGCAAAATTTTCCTCTCCCAATCATAATGACTATTTTTACCTTGTGAAAATTTTTTTTTTTTTATTCCTGCCATTACCGGGTTCGAACCCGTGCGCGTCCTAAATTTTTTTTTCCTCTTTGGGACCCGCGATGAAAATTTTTCCTTTTCTGATCGTCGCATCGATATACCCCGTTTGGACGCCACCGCCCGTTATCAGAGACATTCTGGGCCGTATCTCCGGAACAACCGCAAAATTTGTCGCTCCAGCATGTCTCCGCAGGGCTGGGCCACCCTGGCTGTGCTATTCCGCAGTGTGTGTGTGTGTGTGTGTGTGTGCCCTGCGGGCGGCCTTCTTTTCTAGAAAAGAAGCAAAAGCACTAGTTTATTTTCACAGCACCACGTGACCGTAGCCTCGCAGAGCTACCTTTTTTGCTTCTTTTCGGAGAAAAAAGAAGCCGCCGGAGGCTACACAGGATCGGTGTATTGCCCTGCGGGCAGCCTTCTTTTCTAGAAAAGAAGCAAAAGCACTGGTTTATTTTCACAGCACCACGTGACCGTAGCCTCGCAGAGCTACCTTTTTTGCTTCTTTTCGGAGAAAAAAGAAGCCGCCGGAGGCTATACAGGGACCGGTGTAGTGCCCTGCGGGCGGCCTTCTTTTCTAGAAAAGAAGCAAAAGCACTGGTGGGCCTCGCAGAGCTAGCTTTTTTGAAGCCGCCGGAGGCTACACAGGGACCGGTGTATTGCCCTGCGGGCGGCCTTCTTTTCTAGAAAAGAAGCAAAAGCACTAGTTTATTTTCACAGCACCACGTGACCGTAGCCTCGCAGAGCTACCTTTTTTGCTTCTTTTCGGAGAAAAAAGAAGCCGCCGGAGGCTATACAGGGACCGGTGTATTGCCCTGCGGGCGGCCCTCTTTTCTAGAAAAGAAGCAAAAGCACTGGTGGGCCTCGCAGAGCTACCTTTTTTGAGGCCGCCGGAGGCACACATTGCGCTGCGTTTTAGAACACTGTTTTATTTTGTACATCTGTGAACATAGTGAGTGGCTGTTATAGCTCAATGTACACAAGCAGGGACATAAGATTATGAGTGCGGGTTGGTCCCTTTTGATGAAGCCCTTAAACGCTCCCAATGTAACACCTCCCAGGGTGGAACGTCGTGATTGGAGCAAGAGACTGAGTATCTCGTTGTGGATGGGGATTTGGGTTCTCTGGCTGCCTCATCACGTGGTTAGGGGGACGCTACATTTTATTTTATTTTTAGTTTTACGTTTATGTTTATGTTTATTTTATCCTGTTTTTTTTTAATCTATCTGACTCAAGTACATAAATATTTATAGAAGGAAAAACAATTACCGTACACCGTTGTCTTCAATAATTTTATTCCATAAGGTGTAGTTAGCAATGACGTGTTGAAAATGGATCTGTGTGCAATTGTGAAGACCCCCGTTTTTATTGGTTCAATTTATTTAAATCAAGTGCATAAATATTTATAGAAGGAAAAAAAACAATTACCATACACCGTTGTCTTCAAATAATTTTATTCCATAGTGTGTAGTTAGCAATGCCGTCTTGAAAATGGATCTGTGTGCAATTGTGAAGACCCCAAATAAATTTATTCCATAGGGTGTAGTTAGCAATGGCGTATTGAAAATGAGTCTATGCGCAATTGTGAAGACCCCAAATATTTTTGTTCCATAGGGTGTAGTTAGCGATGGCGTATTGAAAATGAGTCTATGCGCAATTGTGAAGACCCCAAATATTTTTGTTCCATAAGGTGTAGTTAGCAATGGCGCGTTGAAAATCGATCTGTGCGCAATTGTGAAGGCCCCCTTATCTAAATCAAGTATGCATACATAAATATTTATAGAAAGAAAAAACAATTACCATATGCATACACCGTCGTCTTCAAATAATTCTATTCCATAGGGTGTATGTGTATGCATATAGTTAGCAACGGCGTGTTGAAAATAGATCTATGCGCAATTGTGAAGGCCCCCGTTTTTATTGGTTCAATTTATCTAAATCAAGTGCATAAATATTTATAGACGGAAAAAAACAATTGCCATACACCGTCGGCTTCAAATAAAGAACCAATGGATATGGTACCAAAGAACAGTCCAGAAAAACAGAACACACCAATATTGTATTATCCTACAATTGGTAATGTGAATGTGACTCGTAACGATAGACATACATACCCACACAAATTCCAGCAACTATTGCTTAAATTTGGAAATCATTTCAGCGTCTATTTCAGAGAGTTTATCAAAAGAAGCAATATTCCCCTCGGATATAATTATCTGTTCTATTTAGCCGCTGCTGAACATCCGACCGTGTTTTCTAACGAGTTTAACCCGTAGGTTTCCTGTAACGGTAACCTTAGTCGAAACAAGCTTGGGTCTGAACTTCCTCACACCAGCGTTCCAATATAGAGTACGCTATAAAAGAAGCAAAAGCTCCGGAATTGCCTCGCAGAGCTACCTTTTTTGCTTCTTTTCGGAGAAAAAAGAAGCCGCCGAAGGCTACACCAGACTCGTAGCAGTGTGTTGCCCTGCGGGCGGCCTTCTTTTCTAGAAAAGAAGCAAAAGCACTGGAACTGCCTCGCAGAGCTACCTTTTTTGCTTCTTTTCGGAGAAAAAAGAAGCCGCCGGAGGCTACACCAGACTCGTAGCAGTGTGTTGCCCTGCGGGCGGCCTTCTTTTCTAGAAAAGAAGCAAAAGCACTGGAACTGCCTCGCAGAGCTACCTTTTTTGCTTCTTTTCGGAGAAAAAAGAAGCCGCCGGAGGCAATTGACCCTGCAGGCGGATTGAAAACAAAAAACCCACAGATGAGCAATTAATACGAGGTCACAGGGCCCTGCAGAACGCCGAAGCCATCGGAGGATGCAGTCATCCCGATTAGGGAATATTATTTAGCACAGCGCGGCGCTCAGCAGCAGCCGGAGAAATATATAAAGGGGCCCAATTCCTCAGCATTTCCCTTTCTCCCGTTATCCAGTAAAGGGAGTCTCTGTCGCTCCGCCCAACACCTCCGGTGTCTCTCTATTGCCTAGAAGAGAAGCAACAGAGCCTCGCTGAGCTACCTTTTTTTACTTCTTTTCGGAGAAAAAAAAGCCGCCGGAGGCTACACAGACTACGGTGTATTGCCCTGCGGGCGGCCTTCTTTTCTAGAAAAGAAGCAAAAGCACTGGAACTGCCTCGCAGAGCTACCTTTTTTGCTTCTTTTCGGAGAAAAAAGAAGCCGCCGGAGGCACATTGCCCTACGGGCGGCTTTCTTTCCAGAAGACGACTCATAAATTAATATTATTATCATAAAAAAGTTACTGGCCGCATCAGGAGGCCACGTTTCTGCGCCTGCGTTCCAAAAGCGTGGCGCCCTCCAAATGCAATTCGAATAAATTACCGTCGTTAACATTATTTTCCTTCATGTCGTACTTTTCCAGCGACCGCTGCACCCCGTCGATCGCAGGCTCCTCCTCCTGCACGTTGTCTAGGACAACGCCCTTGCGCTTGACAGCAAAGTTGTTGTTGTGGTGGTGATGGCTGTTGCCAAACCGGCTCGACCGCGAGTTCTCCTCCTCCATTCTGTGGACGGCGTTGGACACGTCGAAGACCTCCTTGAGGGTGACTGCCGCAGGAGACAGTATTGCGCCGTTGTGATCGACTAGCTCAAACTCACCGCCGGCAGTGGCTGGGTCGGTGGCGGTGGACCGTGGCACAAACGTCTTTGCGTTGGAGTTAGACACTTGGGCCGGCACAGCCTTTCGAGCCGGAGCGTCGTATGCGGGGGCGGTGGGCTCGGCGGTCTGGGTGATCCAGGGATGGGCCAGAAACTCGTCAATTGAGTACCGCTTTTCGGGGTCCACGGTGAGCAGATGCGAGACCAGGTCCTTGGCCGACTTGGAGATGTCGTCCCACCACGGGGACAGGAAGGTGTATTGGCCCTTTGCCACTTTTTCGGTCAGGACCTCGATGGACTCGTCGTAGAAGGGCGGGAAGCCGCACAGGACCGTGTAGAGCACGCAGCCCAGGGCCCACATGTCCACGGACTTTGAGTAACGCTCGTCCTTGACAATTTCCGGCGCCGTGTAGCCCACGGTTCCGCAGGGCGTCATTGTCTTAGAGTCCCAGATGATCTTGGAGAGCCCGAAGTCAGCGAGCTTGATCTGGCCGATGCCGCCGGCGCCGACGCCGGGAACAAACTCGCCCTCGTCTTCCTTGGACTCGAGGTCCTCGCCCTTGCGGACGGTCTTGACCCGGGACGGGATGAACGGGCTCGGGTAGAACAGCAGGTTCTCGGGCTTGATGTCGCGGTGGACCACGCCGGCCTCCTCGTGGAGATAGCGGATGGCGTGGGCGACCTGAAGGATGACATGTCGGGAGAGGTCCTCGGAGAAGTAGGTCAGCCGGACGATCTGGTGGAAGAGCTCACCGCCGGGGATGAGTTCGAGGACAATGAAGTAGTATTCCGGGGACTCGCTGAAGTCGATGAGCTCGACGATGTTCTGGTGCTTGAGCTGACGCATGATGGTGACCTCCTTGAGGATGCTGGACCGCTACAAAACCCGTTAGCATGCAAACACACACAGACCAAAACCCACCATTACCTGCACAGTGTCTTGTTCTTGTCGGGCGGAGCGCCCTAGATGTCTCTAGAAAAACAGGACGGGGTTACACTATGCATCTGACAAACGGAGAGGCTAGACTTACCTGCGAGGAGCTCAGGTCCTGTTTGGAGATGACCTTGACGGCCACCTGCTGTCCGGTGGACGCATCTAGAGCCCTGTAGACCACGCTGAACGCGCCGTCGCCGATTTTTTCCTGTAGCTTGAACCGATCCTCTCGTAGACCGTGGTATCGCGGCAGTCGGGTCCGCTGCTCGTTCTCTTCCGCCACAATCTGCTTCACCGCGTTGTTGTAGGCGTCCTTCCTGTCGTGATGTTGTGTTGTTGTTGTAGTTGTGGTTGTGGTTGTGGCAGGGGGCGTCGCTGGCTCCTGGCTCGTATAGGCCTGTTTACCATGACGGATGAAGTTCTTCAGGTTCTGTGGGATCACGAGGTCAGTAAAAAAAAAAAAAAAAATTCACAAAACAAACAAGACAGAAAAAAACAGTCTGCGCCGAAAACACACAAACCACTCCTCTCCACCAGCGGCACTCACCTCAAAAACAGGCATCGTCCCATCTATATTCGCTGCTCTGGTGTCTATACCCCTAAAAAGTTGTGTGTGACAACAAAACCCAGTGTGAGTGACGGCACCGACTATTAATTAGTCCAATACGTCCATTCATCCCCGCTTACGTAAGCACTCCCACCACATTCACTTTTATACCTTCCATTTAGCGTATAACGTCATCCACGCCGGTGACGTCATGGACTGGTTGTGTGTAGGCCAAAAAAAAAAAAAAAAGAAAAAATAAAAACACAAAAAAAAACATTGCGCGCGCTTCGCGGTTTCACCACCCAGAATGCAAGGTTAGCCGACTTGAAAGGTGGGCGGAATGTGGGCTTCTTATATAGCCAGCGCGGGTGGCAAAAGGAGACGCAACAGCGTGCAGTGCTGCGCACAAACTTACGCCCATCCACACAGCGCTGGGACCAGCTATAAATAGCTTGGAGTTGACTCGTCACCTCGAAGCGCAACTAGGGTTCTTGTCGATCAGAGCCTCATGCATGTATGACAGAATTGATCGGCGCCGACCGCATGCGGCTCAGTATGCATTGTCTGGAACGTCGTTTCAAGGTCTTCTTATCTTTCTAGAAAGAAAGAAGGCCGTCTGTGTGCCTCCGGCGGCTTCTTTTTTCTCCGAAAACAAGCAAAAAAGGTGCCTCCTCTGCGAGGCTATTAGAAGAGAAGCTCGTCTGCAGGGGCCGGGCGTTATGAGGTCCACGGTCACGTGATGCTGGCCATGCTGATTCTGGATATTTAAACATGTCTATTCAGCGTTTGTACAAACCCGTTGGTAGGTAGTATAAGTACGCGTTTACATATTACTAGTGTAACACAGCTAGCTGCTCAGTTTACGTAGCTTCAATGATATATATAATGCTAAATGCTAAATAACTAAAAAAAAAAAAAAAAAAAATTCCAACACTTCATATTCCACTTTTGGAGTACTGGCGCCTCGGTGCTGTCCTCAGCTTATTTCTGCTGTGCTGTGGCATGTAAATGGACTCTTTCATAGGCTTTGACCCTGAGGTTGTTCCGTTCGCTTAGGTCCATCATATTGGAAATAGCTTTCAAACCTTGTCTTAGATGTTTACGTAGCAGGCAGTCAACGCTGTGATTGTTGGTGCCGCCTTCATCCTAGTCGTGGCAATAAACTCACGTGCTGAGCAAGGCATGTTTTCATCTGTGCCGTTGCCCAAGTCCTTGGAAATACCTATCCGCACCACTTTATTGACATCAACCCTACACCTCCTTAGACTTTGCAACCACCGCCCTAAACAATCTCCCCGCTAATAAGGGCCGCCATTCCTGTAGAACAGCGATAAGGGTGGATCCTTGTATCTTTCGCAGTGCCATTGCCTCCGGCGGCTTCTTTTTTCTCCGAAAAGAAGCAAAAAAGGTAGCTCTGCGAGGCCCATCAGTGCTTTTGCTTCTTTTCTAGAAAAGATGGCCGTCCGCAGGGCAATACACCGGTCCTTGTGTAGCCTCCGGCGGCTTCTTTTTTCTCCGAAAAGAAGCAAAAAAGGTAGCTCTGCGAGGCCCATCAGTGCTTTTGCTTCTTTTCTAGAAAAGAAGGCCGCCCGCAGGGCAATACACCGGTCCCTGTGTAGCCTCCGGCGGCTTCTTTTTTCTCCGAAAAGAAGCAAAAAAGGTAGCTCTGCGAGGCCCACCAGTGCTTTTGCTTCTTTTCTAGAAAAGAAGGCCGCCCGCAGGGCAATATGCCTCCGGCGCCGCCCGCAGGACATCTCTAAGGTCACGTGGTGCCACGAAAGTTACCGGGCATGCATATGTGATGGGGCGATTGTGTGGTGATAAGGATGCTATTGAATAAATACACTATACTGGGGCGTCCACCTTGGACCGTTTTGCGGGCAGATCGTAGGCGTGGGCCGGTTCGTCGTCCAGGTTCTTTTCTTCGTCGTCGGAGATGACATGGTCCTCTTCGGGGTTGAGGTCTTGCTGCGGGTCCTTGGGTGCGTTCTTGGCTCTCTTTTTATCCTTCATGAACTGGTCGTAGTGCTCGAGCTGCTGGCGAACCTCCGGCACGAAGCTTCCGAATTGCAGGTTCTCCAACGCCTTGATCACGTCGTCTTGTTGGATGGTTTTGCGACCCGAATTCTGTGTGATTTTGTTTGCCCTAGAGACTGATTAGCACCCCCATCGTCCGCATGAACACTCCACTACTCACTCTGCAGCTAGATACGAAATAAACACGGCGGTGCTGCGACGCAACGCAAGCGACCCATCACTGGGCATCTGCGACCCTTCTGGGAGCGCGGCCATGGCCAGCTTGTGGATGGTGGCCTTAGGTAGCAGCAGGTCCTGTACAGTCAGCACAACGATGAAAACTACTAACAGGGCAGGGGGCACACTCACGTCTAGCTTAAACTTCTGCTTCTCCTTCACAGGGGTCCCGGCCGAGTTTACGGGCTTGAACCCATCCGGGTACTTTTTCCAGCCTTTTGGGGGCATTTGTTTCCAGATTTGTGTAGTGGTGTGCGTGTGTGGGAAGGGAAAGCAAAGAAAAAAAAAGGTTGGTGTTGGGTCCACGCGTGGGCCCCAATAGACAGAATATATGCGGTCAGAAGCACTTGTCGAAGAGCGGTAGCCCACACACAAAGCCAGAGACTAGATAGACTGTCACCAGAACTAGCACGACCAACAATGCCAGCAGCTTGACGTTCTTCCACCAGAACTTGCGTTTGACCGAGACCGTCCTGCGGCGGAATTGCAGCGAATTGTTGTTCATCCGGTCAGTCTTGGACACTAGTAGGTTGATGCGCTCTCCACGCTCCAGCAGTCTTTCCACATTCTCCACCATCACGCTTCGAACCTGATCAAGCTCCCGGTCTAGCTCGCTCACAGGGTCGTCGCCCTCTTCCACCTGTTTCACAAGCGACTTCATCTGCCGTTCGAGCTCCTCCGTATCCAGAAGTCTGTCTCCAACCTCCCGCTGCAAGCGCAACAGATACATGAACGGAGTCTTACGCTCCACGTCGCCATAGCACACTGCAATGTAGCTAGTTCTGTTCTTGGTCAGACAATGCACCGTTTTGTCCTGATGCATGAATGACTGCTTCTTATCCTCAGACGGATCCAGCTTCTCCAATATTAGCCCAACCAGTTGACGGTCGTCTGCCTTCACGTCTCCGCTTTCGCAATCCGCGATAATGCCTGTGCCGTCCGCAATCACACTGTAGAGAACTGTCATTGCACAACTCAATTAGCATACGCTGTCCAACAAAAGTTAAATCTACTCACTCTTATGGCTCATGGTTTTTATATGGTTATCCGTTTTACTGATAAGCGCCAGCTTGTTTTGTGGTCCCAACTCAGATAATCGCCCGACCCGGGGCCGGGCAATAGTTTTCCTAGCTGGGTACGAATTGCCCTGCGGGTGCTCTTCTTTCCTAGAAAAGAAGCAAAAGTACTGGGTACCTTTTTCGCTTCTTTTCGGAGGAAAAAAAAAAAAAAAGAAACTTCTGGAGACCACATGGACCTCACAGAGCTTGGTGGACTTATACAATGAATGTTAGCTTGTTTTATTTATACATTCTCAAGACATATATGATAGACCGTCCTCCAGATTGCGGACAACCTCTCCACCCTGCTTCTGTTCGCGTGAGTTGTTCTGAGCATAGAGATCGGGCGGAGGAATGTAGGCCGGAGACGGCTGAGATCTAATAGATTCGTCGGGGTTGACCATTGCGGTGGCTCTTTGAATTGGCCCAGGAATCCAGTCCAGGTTACCAATTGTAGACGCCCTTGGCCTTCTAGATGATGTTTGCTGCTGCTGCTGCTGCTGCTGCTGCTGAGCAGCGTGTGCATGTGCTTGTGCTTGCGCCTGTGCGTGAGCGTGCTGTTGGTACGCCTGAGCTTGTGCCTGGGCTTGTGCATGAACCTGAGCCTGGGCCTGGGCCTGTGCCTGGAGATGAGGGTTGTAGTAAGAGGGCTGTTGTTGAGTTTGGGTCTGTGGGGGTTGGAATCGCATTCGTTGCTGTGCTGGATTCGCGGGCTGAGGCTGGGGTTGGGGTTGAGGCTGGGGTTGCGTTCTAATTACTGGCGTGTGCTGGTGTTGGTTTGGAACAAATGGACCAACAAACTTTTGTTCAGTGACAAACGGATGCATTGCAGCTTGTTGTGGTGTCCATCGTTCAAAAGGATTGAGGTTGAGAAGACCAGAGACAAAATCCACAAACGACACTCGATTGGCCATCTCTCTATCAATATCGACCTTTTTCATGCCTTTTCGTGGTAATGGGTAGCTCATGATGATCTCTCGAAGATCTGTGGAGGGGAAATATTGTTTGGACACCTTCTCGTCGGTGTTGTGTTCCCGTGAGTACCGTTCTCGGGATTTTAGGCGATATTGTTTGCGACCGTATTCATCACTATATTTTTCCATGAACTGGCCAGCGTTCTTGCCCATTTCCACCATCCAATTTGGGGGCATACCCAAAGTGTCCGTGATACGCGACAATTGATTGTATTCGGAAGTTCCCGGGAAAATTGGCAACCCAAGGAAGAGTTCAGCGACGATGCATCCGAGAGACCACATGTCGATAGAGGTGGTGTAAGGCAGACCCAACAGAACTTCTGGGGAACGATAAAATCGGGATTGAATATAAGTGTAGACAGTTTGGCGTTCGTGACAGGCTGAACCAAAATCAATGACCTTGATTACAGGCGAATCTAGCGATTTTAGTAGAATGTTTTCTGGCTTCAAGTCACAATGAATGAGCCGTGCTTCTTTGAGCACAATTAAAGAATCCAGCAATTGTTGAGTGAACACTCGAACGAGGTTTGTACTCAATCCACGGAATTGGTTCTGCTTAATGAGTTCATACAGGTTGCTACTCAACAACTCAAAACACAGGCACAAATGCTCCTTATGCATGAATTTATCCTTCAGTCGTAAGAGGTTATGCTCGTCAGTACGATCAACGTGGTTGTTTAGATGGTCCAGAATAGACACCTCCATCATGGATTGGTTTAAGTATGCAGGCTTGTTCTTGATCACCTTGACTGCAACAATTTCCTTTGTGAGCATATTTTGGCACTTGACCACTTGACCAAACGTACCCTGCCCCAAAATATCCAAAACTAAGTACCTACGCTGTTCGTCGGTGCCCAAAACGTCATTCACGTAGAGAATATAGTCGCTATCGGCGTTATCATAACCATTGTTGAGCTTTGCCTCGCTAGACTTGGTAAGCACTCGTCGCGGGTTTTTGGACGACTGATAGTTGAACTGCGGATTACAGATTGAATACGTGGCAGACAAATGAACAGTCAGTCCCGATAATGGACCCATGAATCCGCCTTCCGGCATTGCTCGGCGATGGCGAGGCTGCGAATGGCATACTGGCGTCAATTCAGACTTAGAGCGCACCCTGCGAAAGCTTGGGGCTTCAATTGTGCTGGGAGCCGGGGGTTTCGAAGAGGAAACTGGATTTGGCAGGATGCCACCGCTCAGATTGTTATTACCAGGAGATCGTGTGGGTAACGGAGAGGACAGGTGTTTCGCAGCGGGAGACGATGGATGATTAGTCCATGGATTATGTGACATGGCAGTGGACATGGATTTGGGCGTGGAGGGACTACCCATGGGTGAATATGGTAAATAGGCGCCCGAGCCACTTGGATATCGCTGATGGCCCTGATACGTTTGTTGTTGCGGGCTTGAATAGTAGTATGGCTGAGGTGGAGGCTGAATAGAGGCGGGGTGACCACCAGCTGCTGCTACCGCATGCTGCTGCTGTTGTTGTTGTTGTTGCTGCTGCTGCTGCTGTTGTTGTTGTTGATGTTGCTGTTGTTGTAGATGTTGCTGCTGAAGCAGGTGTTGCTGTTGTTGGTCAGGATGAACCATATTTCTTAATCCGGATGAAGACTGTCTCTTATGACTCGATGGAGGCTGATACTCTTCCTCAGGAATAGTAGAATAATACGAAATGCTGCCCGTGCTATTACGACTACCGTGGCCAGAACCTGAAAAGTTGTGTCGTCGCGGGGAGTAATCCATCGGCTGCTGTGATCGTAGATGCAAATATATATATCTAAAAGTCCACGCACGGCCACACAAATAAACTATGATCCGAGCGACACTCTAAGTAGATATGTGACGACTCCTTTGTGGCTGAATGCTGCTGTACTCGATAGCCGTGATTTGGTACTGTTCGTCTTTACCTTGCGCGCGTTGAGGCGGGACAAATGCGCGTTTTAACAAGTTGGGCCGCTGACAAGGGGCAATGAGGCTGCAGCACCCACGCTGGATAGAGATGATTAGGATTCTGTTGGTGTAATTTAATTAAACGAGGTTACTCCATTAGTGTTTTTACATTATTAGGGTTGCCCTGAATTTATTTTGGCTTGTAGCCTATAGATGTACTGAATTTAATGATTACGGACGGAAAATGTCCGCGTGAATATTGGACATTGAATATGTATACGTATACGTATATGAATATTTATGCTGTATTGTGAAGAATACAACGGACCATATGCGTACGCATATAAATGGACTGGCTTGAAAATGTTTATTGTGCTATGCATATGCATACACATAGTACACATATGGCTGGTATGAAGGACTCAAGACCATCGTCGCTATTAATAAAGATCCAGAAGCCCCAATTTTCCTCAAGCAACACGCTTTCGCTCACATTGATAACCACCTTGACAAGACTCCTTCCCGGATTTTGCGACTGTTCAGTTTTGTGGTGAGTCGTGAAGTTGTGTTTCTGATCCAGCAATGCTGTCACTTTTCATTAAAAGTATATCACGAAGAGAATGCAGTGGGCCATGTCGTACAAGTAGTTAGGAGACTATAGAATTTTACGTATATGTGCATATGCATAGTGGTATTTTGTAATATATCTGCTTGAAATTACACATACACGCTACAATATCGAATTATGCATAGTATATTGAAGTGAAGAGTTTTCTATGCATATCTTAGAAGCTGCAGAACTACATCATATATGCATAGAAATAGAAGCTATTTGTAACTGCTGAGACACTCTTCTTGGGCTCATAAAGAGCTGCATAATTAGATGAACAGACTACTATTAGCTTGGGTCAACAATATAGAAAAATATAGCCTTCTCATATCTGTATCACAAGACGAGTCCGCATATAAATTCTGCAAACCCTATGCATACAACCGGAATGTCTCTTAAAAGAAGGGTATGCCGATTTTCATCCCGTTCACCGTAGTGTCGGTTAATTTGGTAATCTCTAACCTGTATAAAGGTACACGTGGCTTAGGTTCATGGGGTAGATAAGGGAATATACTTCTGTATAGATATTCATGAAAAAAAAAATCCAGTCATGCTATTCTTTACTGAGCCCCCTCCGCCAACTGTACCAAGGTAAATAAAGAGGATTATCAGCGGGATATAGTGACTCCCACGGAATAATGTGAAATATCCACTTGAGTTTAATAAAAACTTAAGAACAAATCTAATTTATGGTATGTTTATAGGAAAACGACTTGAAGCTCAAAATTTCACAACACGCGGCAACCTACAGGTGAATGGAAACATCGCAGTGCAGCAACAACTTTACATGGCACCAGGTGGTTGTAGCTGCTATAATGCGCTCGACAGGGACTACGTCGAGTTCAAATTTTCATATGCTCACAGAACCATGCCGTAAGAGTCCCATGGTAAAAATTTTCTGCACATTGATTGACCGCAATGGAAGTTTTATTTTTCATTGAGCTCAAGTTATCATGTCACGATATAAGGTAATTGCAATATATGGTTCGACGAATTTGAAATCTACGTTTTCTCTGCACCATTCCACATGATAATGTCTTCTGTGAATTGAGCTCAATGAAAATACCTCAAAGCAATTTCATGGCACCACGCGATGGTAATTGCAATAGGCAGTCTGAAGGCAACGAATCTGGAATCCACACTTCATGGCACCACGTGATGCTGTGAATTGAGAGTGGAAAGACTTCATAACAGTAAATCCTTTAAGGCACCACGTGATGCTGCGAATTGAGGATGGAAAGACTTCGTATCAGTAATTCCTTCAAGGCACCACGTGATGGTGCTTACAATAGGCGGTTCAATAGAACTTGTTAAATCCGCAGTATGCATAGCACCACATGAAATCCCCTCTGTATCAAGCTCAAAAGAAACTTTTGTCTCTGTATGTATATAATTCTCAGCCAATTGACGGCCCTGCATATGCAGTTGAAACAGCAAAGGAAAATCATACCTTTATTCTAAATAAATTATGGAAGGTATATAAAATACCTCAACCGCTCGATGGAAACGAACGGACTAAATAGTCTAAAACCCGAAATCGAAGGCACTCATATCTGGTTCCTGGAATGCCTGTGCTGATACTGGTTTGAAGTCTTTCATAATACTTCCACCGTTCGTTTCATTGTTGATATTCTCCTTGCTCAATGTGCTATCAACAGACACTAACGTTGGTCTTCGCTTCAACGAAGGAGGATTGTAACCTTCCTCTGGTGGAGGAGTAGGCTCAGATTTTGTTGTTGAAGGCCTTATGAACTTCCAATTTTTGACCAGATCTAGACCTAAGACTTCGCATCCCATTTGTGCATAAATATATGTAGTTTTGATAAGGAAATCAAATTCATTACCAACGTCCAGGCCCTCATAATTACCAGTACCCCCACTATCTGTGGTCCTTAAGCTTCTGTCCCGTAAATATCTGTACAATACGACCAAGACGGGGTCATCAACTAGAAACAATTTAGCTTGTTTTTTGGATAAGAGATTCTGAGACGGCTGTTGTCTTTGGCCAAACGCTAAATCCTGAATGGCCCCTGACTTATCCCCTAGAATCCATTTTGACCAGCTCATGGTCCAACGATCACCTTTGTCCCGCGCGATAGGAAACACATGGTTCATTATAATATCTCGCAACACTCCTTTTTCATCAGCACGATCATAAACTCTGGCCACTGCGATTGCTAAAGAAACGTCCCTCATATTCTTGATGATAACACTGACTGCGTCTTTAAGCGAATCTCCAAGAAGGAAAAAAGCAGCGGCATATTCAAATCTATGTTTCCCTAGCAGAGCAAATGCATTCTTCAACGCTGCTGATCTCCATCGGGGTTGCGTAAAATCGTTAGAAAGCAACTTGATGGTCTTACCTTGTTCTCTATGCCATGCAGCCGTTCTCCACAGACCAATTAGGATTTGTTTTTTCCGCAATGCCAAATAGTACAATGTACAAGCTGTGGGGTCCCTAGTACCGTTGTAATTGAACGAGTTCCTGGCGACAACTTCAAATTGTTCTGTCAGTTTTTCTGATCGTAGCCAGTAGGCGTATCCAACATCTCTCATTGCCGGCCATAACATTGGACCTGTGGTGCTTTTTTCTACAAGTTGTAAGAGAATATCTTGTGATTCCGAGTGCAGTGCCCAATTGAAATCCCGTATTGTCATGGAATCCTGTCTCGGGTGGACTTTATATAGTTTGAACCCAACCAAAAACCGGATTCCATTTTCATCTAGAGACCTCCGATGAATATCGGTCTGTGCTAGTGCTTCAATGACACTGACAAGTGTGATTTGCTGGTGTCTCGTCAGATACGGCAATGAAACTTTTTGCATCCACTCAGATAATTGTTCAGCTACTGTCTCATCAAATGTATCATTATTATCAGCAAAACTATTACGACGAAACAGTTTTTGCTTTTCATTAAATTCCTTGCCAGCTTGCCAATCGTTGAATACATCAGGAATATCCAGATCAGAAGTGATCTCTGGTGAAAATTTCAATTGCTTCAACAAGTTGACTAAGATCTTCTTCACAATATCCAACTTTCCGGCAAAAACACATTGAATGAGCAATTGAGGGTGATAGAATGGTAGGGGGCCATTTAAAATAGCGCATGCATCGAAGATTGTTCCACCTTTAATATCGGCAGACATTCTAGAATCAAGAATCTGACTTGTAACACTATCGTTCGGGTCAATTTTGTTATCTTGAATAAATAGTTGGTTACCGGATCCAACAACAAATGCACCATCTTTCAACCAGATCGAGTCACCGATAGGGTGATTAGTAAACGGCGAAATATCGACGCGTTTAAATGGGGCCCAGGCTGGAACTTCATTCGTATAATCAAACCGAAGTTGACAATAGAGGACAACATTTCGACTAGCAAATCCTACACCGAGAACGGACTGGCCGCCTGGAGCACTAGTCCAATCTAAATCCGAAATTTGGTCGTCAAAGGTTTGTTCAAATTCTAATATTCTAAACCTGGCATCCCAAATACAGAGTCGTGTGTTGTCAGAATTGGTCGTGGCCACCTTTCGAGTTGATGAAACTTGAGCACGGTTAATTGATTCAACACCAGTTTCAATTTTACCGGTTTCTAACCATTCTAAAGTACCGCCATTATTTTTGTCGTCACGGATCTGTGCCGTCCATGTCCTGATAGTTCCAGACTTGGAAATTGTGGTAAGAACGTCCCGCTGATAAGGATCAAAAAAATCCAAATCAATTTTTGCACTCCAGCCTACTGGATCTACTGCCCGTGCAATCAATAATTCCGCATTGTCAGATACAGTATCGATCCCAAATGTGCCCATGGCTGTTAACATTTGCTGATCATTGCTGTTATTTGTCGGCAGACATATCCTCCAAGCCTTGATATTTTTGTATCCGTAAACCGCTACCAAATGGTAATATTGCGACGAAGGAGTGATCTCTTCCGGCGGTAGAAAAAAACATAATGGATCTTGTCTATCTTCGGTAGGCAGCCTGTAAAGTATGCGTGCTTCAGGCAGCCTACAATCCCACAAAACCAGATCATAAGTATGCTTCATTAATGTCACCACAAAGTCTCCTTCTTCAACCAAAGCTCCTCTGAGAATATCCCCTTCGAGTAAACTGGTACGCTTCAAAGTAATACCTTTTGCCAAAGATTTTGGCTTCCAAACATAATTTTCGTCAAACCTGGACTTGGATAATAATGATTGACCATCATTTCCTCTAGATATGCTTTGTACAGATTTGTTATGCCCGGTGAGAATTGTCTTTAGGACCCAGCTCTTCTCTCGTCCCCGTGTAAACAGCCATTTAACTTCCAACGCATAATGGTAGATTGTGCCTCCCACACGGTCGTGCACAAGCAATGACAAATCCGGCTGGTAACAGTCGCCAGTCGTTTTTGAATTAGGTGGGTACGGAATGAAATGAAGGTTATTGGAGTAACCGCTTACCAGTACTGGCTTCTCCATCACCTTAGTTACCGTGGCTAGCCGTTTATGATGATGATGCCTTGCATCAATACTCCCCAAGCTTTCTATGGCATAGACAGATACAGTATTGCCAGACATTGATACACAAAAATCCGATTGTTTTTGACCAAGTTTGATAGCTTCAGATATTGCGGGATGAGTTTGAGCACTATCACCCATTTTCTTTGCTGCATATTCAATCGTCTCGGAAATTGTCGTATTATCGACAATAAATGCATTTTCATAATTAATAGGCACATTACCCCACAATCGCAAGTTCCCACCATCCATTGAATCGAATGGAATCCAAATACGCAGTATATTGTCTCGAGCGAATGTGTAAAGAAGATTTTCCGCACTATTATTGATATTTCCTGAGCTCTTTCTCCGCCATTCTAACTTTTCGACGGGTCGCGGGTGTGATAGATAAATAAAGTCAAACTGGGTATATTCTACATCAAACGAAGCCCTCCTCCAGACTTTGACTAGACGATCATCTTCACCAATTGTAGCAATCAGAGTGCTGTCAGGAGAGACTTGCAGTTGATGGATCGGACTCGCCAATTTTTTCCTCCAGGCCGCTCTCTGTGTGGATAAATTCCAAAGAATCAATTCTTCAGAACCGGCCACTAATTCGTCCTTAGCACTCCAACCTAAAGTTGACACGCTACTTGCATTTTCTGTGATAAGACAATGCGTCTCCCATCTCAAAGGTTTATCATAGAGTAATACTGGTTGCAATACCAGAATACCGCTACCGAATGACACAGCTATCCTACCAGACGAGGGATCGACTTTTACTGCCTTACCGTCCCCGTTTAGATAAATAGTTTGCAATAAAGTCGACGTATCCTCGAGGATGATAAGGTTGTTTCCGGAACAATATACCTGTGGTATGTTAGAACACTCCGAGCCATTTCCATTCCACTTAACCGAAACACTTACCACTATTCGAAAATTGTCCCATTGGGCCGAATCAACACAGTTGAGCCCGCAATTAGGCTCTCCTGGAAGAAATGTTGTCGTCATTGGCCTTGTTGATGATGCAGGGTGAGTGCGGGATCTCGAACTGGGAGGTTTCAACTCCCGAGTGAGATGGCCGGGAAAGGGTGTGATACCACTAAGATTTTTTTGTTTATTTTTATTTTTTATTTTATTTATTTATTTATTGTTTTTGGAGTGTAATTAGTATTAGTCTTTTTCCTATATAATTTTATACAGACATGCAATATTATTTTGAACTAGATGAGCCCGATGTGACTCCAAAAATTCGTGAGATTAGAATGATTGGCATACAAATAGTTTTCACTGCAGTTGCGACAGTTTCAATGATTATAGAAACCTGGTACAAGATCCACATCAACAACAGCAATTCTACTACAACCACAACATTTTGTAATGACGGCGCAGCGTCAATCACAGCGTCCAATGGCCTTAGCACATACGATAAGCGGGCACATTGCCTGGCCATAATGACGAACTGGCTGATAACTGGATGGAACATATTTCCGGCGGAAGCATCATTTGAATCGTGAAAGTCCGGATCCGATGCTCGGGACCTGATTGTAGGCGCGATGGTGTGAGTTCGAGATGATTCAAAAGAACTCTTATGTTTCAAATTTGGGGATGCTGCACCGTGGGCATAAAACTTGCTATGCTCCTTAACCGGCCTTTGGAACAAAAATCCCATTGATTTTTTAAACTTCTTGCTGGCGCCCTTGGTATCTGCATTGGACCGGGGAGGAGACTGTGGTTGGAGTTTTGGCGAAGACGGAGGTGTGAGATCCATTACTGATCGTGCGCTGTAATCCTCTTCAAATTCATCAGTCACCTTGTGATTACCAGATACGGATCTCATTTGCGTATCTTTAGGCTGCTCTTCGCTGTTATTCACCGAACCTTTATCGACCGTGAAAAATCCACCGACGAAATTTCCCACTGCATTCCGCGCGGATAACCAATAGTTATATAATTCCAAACCGGGATCTTCTTGCGATTTTTCTGCTGCTGCTGCTGCTGCTGATGATAGGGCCGCCTGTTGGTGCTTGGCCGGTGGTTCGGGGGGCGTTGGAGGCCTAGTTTTCTTGACAGTAACTTCACTGCCTCGATGAGTTCTAATGCCTGTCGAGTGTGTCTTAGCCATGCTAGCTCGAGCCGAGCGCGCCCCTGTAGATGACGGATATGAAGCAGCCGGCGATGGCCTAGTACTTCCAACTCGGTATTGGCTTGGAGGGGCCCGATTAGTAACCGACGGCGTGGAAACAACCAAATTAGGGTCGTTTAGTGGGTGGTCCTGGATTTTATTTTTCTTCCATTTACCAAATAATGCCTTGGCCGAATATTTTGACTCGTTCTGCGGGGAATCCTCTACTAACGACATCATAAATCCCCTGGATTTCGGACGGGTGTCAACTACGGGTGAAGATTGGAGACCAACAGAAGCCGGGGACGGACTAGTTCTGTGGTTCGCGGTGGTGGCTGTTGGTGGTGCCGGTGTGGGATCGCGATGAGTTTTGTTGTGCAGATCTGCATGCATGTCTGCTTCCTCTTTTTCTTCTTCAGGGGTAGTCAAAACCGTAGAATCAGCAGACGACGGTGTAGCTGCTACCACACTACGTCTACCCGATGAGCTCCGAGGCGAGGAAGATGCAGATACGGTATTACCAGGAGCAGGTGTTTCCGGAATTGGTGTAATGGGAACTTGGTGCTGCTGTTGTTGTTTCATTCGCTGAGGGGTTCCCGGACGAGGGGTGGGAGTATGGCTTACATTAGTAGAATGATCCACCATCAACGGTTTTTTTTCGTCTACCTGTTGATCCTGGTTGGTATCGATAAACCGCATCCATTGCTGCCTATTGAGCGCGTCTTCTTCCTGCTGTGCCATCCGTCTCTGCTGCTGTCGATACACATCGTCCATGTACGAGAATGAATTAGGGTTTGGACCTGAAACAACACCTCGCTGGGCAGGTGATCGACCTGGTTTGGTGTAATAATATGGCGTTGGGTCGTAGGCAGCAGAATTATTAGTATAAGGATAAGCTGGATGCTGTTGAGGAGTCGAAGTGAACTGTAATTGATGTTCTCTGGGAGTTAGATTCCGCCTAGGTTGTTGCTGCTGCAAATAATGTTGTTGATACTGCCTCTGATAGTCTTGGGCAAACTGCATCTGAAGTTGATGTGCCTGATTTCTCAACTGTATCTCGTTCCTCTGGATCCTTCGTTCTTTTTCGGCCTCGGCATGATCTAAATAATTTGCCCCACCAGGATTATTAAATAGCTTTTCCTCGTCCGAATCCTGTCCCGCGACAAGCGTGTCGTGAATGATCCGGAACTCTGAGTCGTATTTGAGTTCACCATCGTCACCGTAAAAGTAATCGTCGACTTGTGGTAGCTTATCGTCAATCTCTGCTTCGGAATCGCTAACCTCCTTGTCAACCATACCTGTGGCAAAGGTCGATACTCGTTTGTTGAACGATCTCAACGCTTTGTTGATCTTCTTTTTGGGCTTTGATGCTACAAAGACTTCATTTAAAAGGACCTTGTCAGTTGAATTAGCGCCCGGGGAAGCGTCTAATTCCACTGGATCGCTCATAATTCTAGGAGTATTATTGAAAAAATGGTTTCAAAGGTGTTTGAGGCCCCAAATGAATCGATAATAATATCGAGAGAGAGAGAGAAAAAAAAGAGGTAAAAAAAAGAAAGCACGTCTAGTCTTTTCTCAATTCGCTCTCAATAACCAGCCACCGTGTATGTCACACATACAACGCCCAGCCTCTCACTTAACAAAAAAAATAAAAAATAAAAAAAATTTAAAATAAAAATAAAAATATAAAAGGCAGGCACATACGCCCTCCTACACCTTTGAAAACAAGGGAATAAATAAACAGTAAAAAAGAAAGATCCTCCACCCCTGGTGGCTGGTTCCCCTTATATAAAGATACACTGTACCATGTGCATCATCCCGCAGTAATTCCTTATATGCAGGATGTGTCTCCTTCAGCCACTACTGTCCGCCACAAAATGTGCGGCTGAGCTTTCCATAGAAAAAATCCTAGTAGTAGTCTACCTGTTGTAGTCAACACAAGGGACAACAAGCAGCAATGGTGGTACTCTCGATATGGACGATCTTTTAAAAAGCCGCTAAACAATTCCTTCTATTAAGGAGTCTACAAGTTATTGCTTATGATTTTCTCTGGGAATGAGGGACACTCACCTCTTCTGGGTTCAAACCGGTTCCTGTTTACTCAAAAGGAATTTAGGCTAAGAGGGCTCTCTAACACATATGTCCCAATCGGGCAAGTATAAACAAAACGCAGTTGTTTGTGAGGGGGCGGGAAGAACGATCGACAATCAATAGAAAGATCCAATTCTTGTTACCCTGCTGCACTCTTTTGTTGCCATGGTTTACACCGTTTTGTTTCTCAGTCACTCAGTCATGCTTCACTGCATTTTTTTTTGATCTTATTTCCCGGCCATACACTTTTTGAGGATAACTATATATATATTGACGATACAAACGTATGAAAATGTGTAGTGATACTACTATATATTGATGTAAATAAAAATGATGATGATAATATATATATAATAAACTTAAAAGCCTAACCCTTGTCTAACGTTGGAGATGACATGGTCGATCTCGTCAAGAGCATCTTGAACAGCATGGTCAATTGGAGCAATAATGTTGTCCGCATTCTTATTCTCTTCTTGTTCGGAAGAGGCCGAATGGTTCCAGAACTCAGTAATATTGTGACCAGCACCGTTATAAGCCAAAACGTTTGGAGACTCGTCATCTAGACCCCGAATGACGTCCTTTGTACTGTACGAAATCAAATTCTTCTTGAGTTGCTCTGGGGTGACTGCACCTTTGACAGCGAATTCAGAGTCGGTAGATGGCTGAAGAGACAAATAATAGGTCAGCAAGCCGCAAATGTGTGGAGAGGCCATAGAAGTACCAGAAAGAGTGGCAACAGCATGCTTGGATCCCATGTACGTGGACAAGATGTTGACACCTGGTCCGAAAATGTCGACACATTTGCCGTAGTTGGAGAAGTATGCGCGATCATCCGAAAGAGCAGTGGCGCCAACAGTAACAGCATGTTCAGCGGCGGCTGGAGAATAGTCACAGGCATCCGCATTGTCATTGCCTGCAGCAACAGCGAAATGCACACCGGCCTTTACGGCAGCGTTAACTGCAATATCCAGAGATGGCGACTTACCTCCTCCTAGGGACATGTTCGCAGTAGCACCCTTGTAGCCTTTCTTGCCGGACTTGGCGTCCTTAAGGTGGGACGAAACCGCCCATTCGACACCCTTGATGACATCAGACATGGAACCGGAACCGTTAGACCTCAAGACTTTCACAGCCTTGATATTGGCCTTCTTGGCAAGACCATACTTCTTACCAGCAATTGTACCGGAACAGTGAGTACCGTGACCATTTCCATCTTCGTCAGCATCGCCTTCTGGGATAGTCTTACCCCAAGAGGCTCTACCTTCAAAGTCTACATGGTCATAATTAGTACCAGTGTCAATAACATAGGCAGTGACACCTTCACCGCCTTCGTCATCATAGAGGTACTTGTTGAATGAGCCCAACGAGAGAGGTTCACGGTGAGAAACTCTGGCAAGACCCCATGGAGCGTCCTTTTCAACGTCAAACTCAGTGGCGTGGACCATAGAATCGTGTTCAACGTACGCAACATCTGGATGATGTCTGATCATTTCAACAACATCCTGGTGGAATCTGCCCGAATAACCCTTGAATGATGGGCCAATGTTGAACGATTCCTTGAGCCCGCTCAAAAGCCCAGACGCGAGGAATGGGTTTTGGGAATCGCGCTTTTGAAGCAATTCAATGGATTCGTCATGGATGGTTTGGATCCAGGTGTGGTGATGAGCTTGCTTCTCGTCATCAACGTGGTCCTTAAATACAATGATGTACGAGTCATCAATCAGCTTCTTCGATGCAGATTCAGACGTGACTATAGGAGCAACTTTAGTGTCTTCAACTGGTGCAGCCTTGAATTCGCCTTCACGGAATGCAGCCAACGAGTTGGTATCATGAGGAATGACCAAACAATGAGCAAGTACCGACAAAAGCGGTATAGTGGCAAGAGTAGAGAACTTCATAATGCTGCGAGATAATAACGTGTATAAAAATTAATATAACAGTTTTCCTCTTCTTTTTTCTTTCCTTCTTAAGACTAAAAAGTGTACAAAAAAAAAAAAGAGGTAGTGTAAAGAGAGAGAAAAAACAAAGATGTGATAGCAGCCCTTATTTATAACTGTTACCTTATCAGTTCTCTAAGCGCTCGATTGGGAGGTGGAGTCGCGAATATAGCTATGATTTGTATGAGTGACGTGCGCGCATGTGGAGATTCCGAAGGGAACGAAACTTCCGGGTAAATGGAACCGGCTGGTGGTCATAGTTCAAAAATAACCTGTGGCTGGTGGGGAGTCCTAATTTGTTCAATTGCAATTCAATCTGGAAGTTATCCAAATTTGTGAAAATAAATCCTATTTTGTAAATATATTTTACGTTTTATATCGACGTAGAGATCTAATTAATATACTGATTATCGCCTGCTGTTAGCTATAGTTCGCGAATTCGCCACCGCCGCACTGATCCAATCCGCGGTTGCGTAACGGGGCGAAGGTAAAAAGAAGTGGCCTACGCCTACGCTTCCGCTTGTGTAGAGAGAGCAGAAAGGAGGGTGAAAGCCATGAATGACCCAAGAGGGCGGCTAAGGTTGTTCGGTCTTTTTTTTTTTTTTTTTTTTTTTTTTTACATATATAGGGATATTTTTATGAACTTGGCTGTTAAGACTCTTGTAGGTGATTTGGTGCGTTATAATTCTTCTTTCTGAGCCTAGATGCAAGGATTGACGTCAGATGTGCAGGGGTAGTATTGTGTAGCCGTCTACACGCATAGCATAGCATGATAAGACGCGTTGCACCGATTATCCCTCTATGTTGAACGCACTGGTGTATGTAAATAGAATAAAGGGACATCAAAGCCCGATTGAGCAACAATAGAGATGAGGGTGGATACAGATGGGGTTTGTTTCTAGGAATCACTGGGCAAATTACAATTTCTTGGCCCACAAGCACCGAGATTGCCCGTAAATTAGATAAGAACAACTCCAAGCAGTGGCCTTGAAATAAGCCTATCCATTGGACCACATACTGTACGGTATATATAAATTATAACAGAAACCAGACGGTAAACAGACAAACAAAAGAAGTAAACAAAAAAAAAAAAAAAAAAAAAAAAAAATAATAACAATATCATGCGCTCCTGTATTGGTATTCTTAACATAGTTAGCCTGATCGGCCATGCTGTTGGCCAATTGACCTCACAAAGTCCAGTCTTATACACATCTTTCCAAGCAGTGACGTCAGGAAATTCGGAAATTCAGAATCTTCCTTTCCGAGTTTCCGCCGACGATTCTATTACTCTCGGTGGATCTGGTACGCCATTCAACGGCGCCTTTGTAAATGGCGCTCTCACTCTTCAAGGGAAACCGGCGCCTAACGTGGTGACGGTGGACCCGTCTACATATCAATTGGTTCTGTCAAACGTCCCCACTCCAGGATTCACAGTGAATAATGGCTTGTTATCATATTCGGGTTCACAAGGGTTCAGTGCTGTTGCAGATTCTTCTAACCCAGGTACATATCAGATTTATGCTGGTTCTGTATCTGGAGGAATTCCGTTTAGTGCTAGTGCTGTTACTTCTACAGCACCGGCGTCTACTGCAGTTTCAACGGCTTACGACACTGCCGCAGTTACAGGTACGTCCACTGTGTCAATTGCAGACGTGACAGTGACCGAGTATGTTTCCGATTCTGTTTCTACCTCTCCACTTTCCGTTTCTACTCTTTCCTCTTCTACCGCCAGCGACGTTGCAACAGCTACAGCATATGCCACTGATTATGCAACCGTGAGTTCTCTTGTGTCGTCGTCTACAGCATCACTTTCATTAACTTCATCGCCTGCCACCCTAGCAACAACATCAACAGCCTCTTCGGTGGTATCTATCACACCTCTCTCCTCAGTCATACCAACATCTGCATCGACAGCAGTAACTGCTTCATCTTCTACATCCCCGCTATCATCATCAGCACTTACATCTTTTATCTCTTCCTCTTCGTCATCCCCTGGATCAACAGTCTCCGGCACAACTGTGTCGCCCTCAGCTTCCGCATCAGATTTCAGCGCTGGATCTGCCACTACTTCTACTGCGTCGGGTTACACCAGTGTCGGAGTTTCTACTGTTTCTGGGTCTTACGTGTCTTATGCGTATACACTTTCTGGTAGCGGTACCACACCGTCATCAGCTGCTGCTATTGGTACTGGCACCGCAGCTTCTGTTGTTGCTACAACAGCCCCTTCTTCGGCCTCATCAGTTGGGGCTCGTTCTTCTGTATCTCCCTCAATTGCAACTGCCCCTGTAGCTTCTTTGACTGGCTCATCATCTCCTTCCGCTGTTGCCGGTAATAGCTCCGGAGCCAGTCCCGCCATTGTTACCGCTGGTAGCCTCTCTGGACTTGCACCAGTCAGCACGTACACAATCTACGCATCGGGATCTCCTTCAGTAGTCCTTTCGACATTCACTGCGTACAACCCAGTTCCCAGTGTTGGGTCTGCATCTGCTGCCAGTAGAGGCGCTTCCGCTTCTGCCTCCGGCGGAGGTGTTATTCCTCCTGCCGCATCTAGTGCTATTTCAGCAGCTATTTCATCTGCTGCAGGATCTGCAATTTCCTCAGCATATTATGACCCAGGGATGGGTGCAGGTGTGAGTAGCAGAATTGTAACTGCCACTACTATTTTGGGGACACCAGCCTATGTTACCCGTGGCGGACCACAAGCATCTAGTACCATTGCTCCATCTGATTCTCTTCCTGGGCAGGTTAATGTGGCCACGATGAAGAATGCTAATGGCGCCCTTGCGTTTATTGGTAGCCTGCTTGCCGCTATGACGGCATTTTGAACTGTTCTTAATTTTTATAAATAACCATGTTCTTTAATATTAGATAATTATATGTTTTCAATCCAAGAGTTGTGGAAGTTAAAATTACTCTTTTTAAGTTTCATTTAATTATACAGCTTACAATAAAGATAAAATATTGCAATTTACTTTTGAGAGGTAGGTTGTGTAACGAATTAAAAAAATTGATAGTAAATCTCAGATTACGCTGTGATTGCGCTGCTATATTTAGGCCAAATATCGCTGGATTTATCACACCAACCTGGGTGGATATAAATAGAATCCAATCTCAGTTTTGCCGCAGGGTATATAATCTCCTTGGTTCTGCCCATTCGTGGTCTGTTATTATTTTTATTATTATTAATTCTTTAACAACCTTTGTACCACTTCGTCAAACCACTAAATGGAGAACCAACCTCAGAAGGCTGAGTTTTACGCAACTACTTTTGGATGCGGCTTTAATGACTATCCTGAGGAGCAGTGTAACCCTAGGGATGAAGATTTTACAGTTTGCGAAATCAGTATCAGAGAGGGTCTCAAGATGAAGTGGAAATGGGCAAAGATGAGGCTATCGTCTACTTATGGCCATTACTTCGGCAGATGATATTCAAAGACGTGGTTGCAATATACCCGATTTATTTTGCAGTTTTTCACTCAGTTTGAGAATAATTGACAGTACAATACAGAATTTACGGTTTTCTGCAGATTGACGAGTCTAACTATGGACAAGAAACATATATGGGTATAGATTATACTGAGTTTACCGGTTTTCCGCATAATTTTTTTTTTATTTACCGAAAATACAGCAATAAACATGTTAGCTCCATAGGCTGTTTAATTTTATTATTATTATTTTATTTATTTTCACTGTAATATACAGCAGAGGACAACCCCATTGTTCCTATACGCCAACGATGAACGTTATGACCAGCAATTTAGAGCGCATGTGCACTCACATACTCTTTAGATAATACTATCCTAATCTTCCATGACTCAATCAACTCCCGAACCTACCAGCATGAAATTAAGTTGTTTTCTTACCGGACCCCAGATAGCCTCCCTATCAATCTATGCTTGCCTAATTCCGAGCAGGGTCCCGGAGAGCCCTCGGGTCCACTGTTGCCATGACAACAGACCGTGTAAGGAGAGCACCGTGTTTCCCCATGCTGATTTGTCAGGGCCGGTGTTGACCGGAGTTCCCCACTACGCATTCATATAAAGACGTCAGCTTCCTCGAGAGACAACATACATACACAAACAGTCATATCAATTGCTCTATCAAAAAATGTCCGGTATTATTCCAGTTGTCACCAAGAACGCTCCAATTCCAGTTGCTGCCTATTCTCAAGCTATCAAGGCCGGTGGTAAGTGTCTTTGCGTACTGACTCATAATCAGACTCACTAATCTCTTTCTCTTCATAGGATTTGTCTACATCTCTGGCCAAGTTCCTTTGACCACTGAAAACAAGTTTGTTGAAGGTGGTAAAGATGACATTAAGATTCAAACTAGACAAGTTTTGAACAACTTGAAGGCTGTTGTTGAAGGTGCTGGTTCCTCTTGGGACAAGCTTGTCAAGATCAACCTCTTTATTACTGACATGTCCAAGTTCCCTTTGGTCAATGAGGTCTATGCTGAATACTTTGTTAACAACAAGCCAGCAAGATCCTGTGTTGCTGTCAGAGAACTTCCATTGAATGCTGACGTTGAAGTGGAAGCTGTTGCACTGCAGTAGATTTAGCAATATATTTGAAATGAATCTATTCTTTTCTATTTCTTTCTTTTTCAAATGCAAACTAACACAATTGACCGAATGTCACAGTGCTAAGAATAGAATAGTGCGAGACTAACTGTTTTAATAGATTTTTGATCTGTCTACCGACTACTGGATGGTGTGCAGCGGTATGCTGTCTGGCAGTACTTCTAGTATGAATAGTTTCTAGAACATGAGAACATAATATTACGTAGTAGATAGCTGAACCCAGTTTCAGTAGTCAATAGCTACTAACGATAATGTGATGTAATGCACGTTTCAGGGGAAGTTCTTACGTTGTCATGGCAACGATTTTTCAAATAACTTTTTATTTTATTTTTTAGTTATTTAGTTATTTTTTTTTTTTTTCTCGGATTGATATACGGTTAATTAAGAATCTAATTTTCACATCCTGGGACATTAAAGTATTCCAACTTGGAAAAGAACTTCTCCATGAGCTCAAGCACTCCCTCACGGCTGAATTGCGCTTCAACACTACTCTTGACTTTTACGAGTCCTTCACTGGCAACAATGGATCGAAGAGCCAAATAAAGCGCAGGAGAAAATTCGCAATACCACCGGTGATTCCATGCCACCAATTTTACAATGGATTCCAGAGCAGCATGAGTCGCCGCAGTATTGGACTTGTTCTGTTGTTTATTCTTTTCCAAGTAGTAATCCAACAATTTCCACAATACACGATGAGAAAACTTGATTTTGAGGGATTCAAGAAATGCCTCTGCTGCCTCTTCTTTGTGGTGAAGACGATTGGCAACCATGCCGAGGATTTCCCATTCCAGGGCACTCTTTTTATATTCACGCTGTTGAGTTTGGTAATGGACGAATTCCGCTCTCCAGACAGTATAGACGCGCAAGTCTTCGTACAAAACCATGAATAAATTGTCCAGCCATCGTTCACATAGCCGTTTATTTTTCAACTCGCCCTTGCTTTTTGGAGGAATTCCGGTAACAGATGCTTTGTCGTTCGCGTTAGTCTCGTCCTGTTCATCAGTAGTGCCGTTCAATTTTTTGGCTTCTTGAGGCGGTTTGATGTTTTCTTCATTATCCCGAGGAGACTCTGCTTCTACTTCTCCGCCGACAGAGTTCTGTCGCGACCTGGTCGTAGCTTTGACTACTTCTTTGCGATACTCCTCTTCCATAACAAAAACTCGTGTGCGATACTTTAGTAGACTTTCCCAACCAACATTGCTTACAATTGCTGTGAGCAGTTGATAGGCCCTTTGAAAAGTAGCTCGAAGAGTTGGCGCAGGTAATTTTAACAAATCTGTGTCCGATACCTCAGCTTGCTGTTCTGTAATTGACTTGCTTTCGACGTTCCACACTTCTTCCAGAATGCCGTCATTCGGCAATGGCAGATGAACCTTCATCGAGGGCGGCATTCTATGCTGATCGAGATCGTGATAAGTGAACATAGGACATGAGTTCAATGTCAGCAGTGCCTGCTCATAGTCCCCCATTTCAGTGTAGATTTCCACTAGTCTGGACCATGTGAAGAATTCAGATGGGGAAGCATTCACGGCCCGGATGGCACAATCTAATGCCAAATCCAAGCGGCCTTTACGCTGGCAAAATTCTGCTTCTTGTTCCAATAATACCGCGTCTCGTGAGTTCTCCGAAATACCTTTGTGCATTGTTTGAACAGCCTCGACCTCCTGGTTCTTCAATAAATAAAGCTTGGACAATAGCGGAACCACACTTGGTTCATTGTTATTATCTCTAATGCGTTCTACAACCTCGATTGCCCGGGAGTATAATCCTGTCACTTCAACAAACTTGAAAAATCCGTCAATCAGAAGATTACACACTAACGTGGGGACCTGTATCTCCGAAACTACACCAAGACTTGGTCCTTGATAAAAGAGCTTTTCAAAGCCGTCGAAAAACTTGTCAGAAACCCCGTCATTCAAAGGATCCAATCTTCGACATGCTGTCAAATAATACACGTCATCATCTGCAAACAGCAGTGACCTGAGCATCGCACTCATGAACGTTTCTGTCCAATGGTCGTCCGTGGAGGCTTCCTTAGTTCCCTTATCATCAACCACATAGGCTTCTACAGTGCCCGGGATCTTCACTACTACTCGAACATCTACCCTTGAAAATGCATTGTAGGAGCAATAGGTACCGGAATGTACTTTCCACATAGGATGTTTACCGAACCACAATTGGTTCTCTCCTAATGAAAACGTTAGTGTGTTCAAATATGCGGCCACAGAGGCCGTCCCAGATGTATCCACCCCAGTGATGTAATGATACGTGCCATTCTCCTTCAGACTGGTCTTTGGATGTGATTTGGACAAATGTACAAGATCTGGAGGACCCAATTCCTTAAATGTCACCAAGCAATTGGTTCTAGCTCCAATCGACTCTCCCACTTCGGTTTCAAGAATCCTATCATGCGAAAGTTAGCTACTCTACCAGCCCATCATTGGAGACCATACTCACTCAGGTATTGAAGCCATTCTCATATCTTTGCTGGCCCCAAAAACAATCTACCAAAAATATGTCGCAAACGTGTAGGTCCTTAACCGTCGTCGAGGTGTGTGTGTGTGTGTGAAGGGTACTATTACGTGTTCATCCTGCCATCGCGTGTTGCGCGCGGTCTTTGACTTTACTGCAGATCTGTGTCAGTTTTATTAGATAGGAGCATACGCATAACGATGGAGATAGGACTCCAGTTGTGGAGGCTTGATAAGGAAGCAATTAGCAAACAAGTTCAATATACGGCTGTGTGTGCCTTGTATTAATCTGTTTTCTCCGAGTATATACTGCTGGTATTTTCCCTTTTATTGGGTTTTCTTCACCAGAAAAGCGGGGAACATTTAGTCGTCTCATAGAGCTATTCTTTGAATCCTTTAGGGTGACAACTATATCTGTTTTAGTGGCCTCAAGGAGATAGTATTATTATTATTTTTTTTTTCTTCAGACAAAAAGGAAGATGTACCAAACGACTGCCATGTAGATTGAGATTCACAGCGTTTTCTTTATTGTAAGCTATACATGTCAATGGTAAGCTCTGAGAATTGCTGTATATTACTAAACTTTGATATCACGTACAACGTGCGGAACATTACGATATATGTACACTGCATCATTCAATTTGACCGACCGCTCATACAGCCGAAGAAGATCAGTTTTGAACGACTTTGATTCCCGGATTGCGTCAATAAAGTTCAGTACGAGAACCTGAGGATCTTCGGACGCCTGAGCCAAAATGTCTCCCAAAAATTCTTCGTTCAAACCTTGGAACCCTTTGACCGAACTTACCGGCTTCCAGACATGGCCCGGCTTAGAAGGAAGGAGAGAGGAGTCGTCGTTGAAAGTGATCACATAGTCAAAAGACTCCCAAATTGCAAGCAGTTCATCCTGGGTTTCAGTTTTGTCATAGATCACAACGCTTTCGTTATAGGTCTGACCAAACCTGGTAGCTCCCGTCATACAGACGGGTACGTCCATATGAACCGTTACCGGTAGATGCGGCTCCGATGAGATATCCAAGACCTTGTGGAATTGATGCAAAGCTGCTCCTCCCGGATAATTGAGAGAGGATGTTTGTAATTTAGCGTAAGACACAAAATAGGCTGCAATTGCCGAGAAAATAATGACAACGTTGAGCATTTTGAAAATATACGCAGTCTGGTATCTCCTAAATCGTGTCCAACAATAAGTGGCCCCGTTCGCGGCTAGCATGGCTACAATTGGCATGACATAGACCACAAATCTCCATTCCTTATGTGGCTGGAATGAATAAATGGCAACAAACAGGAACGCAGCTACACCGAGCGCTCGGACAGTTGCGGGTGTTTGGTACACCAATCCGATGGGCACAAGTCCAATTGTGACAGGATTGGTTGCCATATTTGGAATATGGCGGGTGAAATAAGCATGCCACGGTTCAACGCCCCACATGACTGATTGGCCCTGGAGAACATTATAGACGAAACCAAAGACTTCCGGAACCATTGGTGTTCGGTAGAATTCGGTTCCCTTCCAGAAATAGCCATCAACGACTGCGCACAGGGCGATACCGACCCCAACACCTCTGATTCCAGCAGTAATTGCGGAACCAACACTGATTCGTTTGGACAGCAGCAGAACAGCACATAAAGAAGCAGCCAGAATAGCCAATTCAGATCTAAACACGATTGCCGTAAACGAAATCACGCTTAGAGCAAATGAAAACTCCCCTCGTAGGACATGATCAAATGCGTTGACAACCATGGGGAAAGCAAACATATTCGGCAGCGTTCGGGACGCATAATACACAATATGGAATTGAGCAAACTGGAAGACCATGTACCAAATCGACACAGTCCTAGCTTCTTCGGCGTCCTTTCCCCAGCAATCTTCGATACTATGGCGCAGCATCACCATGGCCAATCCGTTGAAACACCCTAGTATCCCACGCGCATACAATTGAAAGTCCAACTTGTTCTCTGAAGGCATGATTAACCGCACTACTTTAAGAAACAGCCCTATCACACCAGCGCCAACAAATGTGCGTGGGACGACCCCGGGGAACTCCTGATGATCGTATTCCGACACGTCCTGTAGACCGTGGAACACAATGTCATGGATGGCCTGCAAATTGAACGACTCCTCCACCTTAGTGAAGGGGGCTACTAGGCAGTAGAGCCCGATGAGAGAGATGGCAATGTAGTCAAAAGTGTCCAATCTCCCCATATTCCGTCCTGTGTTTGAGTTCGTCTGAGATAATCAGATGGAAGTGTCGGAGCGTGCACGTGAACACCGACCACCAATTGCAGCGGTGGGACACCATTTCGAAATGTGCGGGAACACGGGGGGGCTCTCTATTGTGGAAAGGAAGCAAAAGCCACTGTATATATCGCAAAAAAATGCAGAGTCCGGTGGTTGAGAATTGTCTACTAGTTAACGCAGAAAGGAAGAGGACTGGTAGAAAGGAGGCAAAAACACCGGAAGGGCCGGCCTTAGTAAGTCTCTTGGGGGAAGTTCGTATCTCGTACATAATAATAAATAATTGGTTAATAAATAGGTTTAAAGAGTTTGAATGCGTCGTCGTTGGTACCGCGATAGTAGTTCTTGATGCGATCGCCCACAAGTTCAAATCCCTGGGTGAAGTAAAATGCCATCGCCTCAGCGTCCTCCGCTCGCACGTCCAAAGAGAGCAGATTGAGGCCGCCATCGCACTCCTCGCTCATCTTAGACTGAAACGCGGATAAAAGCCTAGAGCCGAGCCCATGCCGACGGACCGATGGATCGACTGCAAGCGTATAGATGTGTGCACAGCGCTTACCATCCACTGAAACGAGCTTTCCAGAAATAACTCCAAGAATTTTGGTAGGGTTGTCGTCCCTGCGAACATGAAGACACAGACTGCCCCTGCTGTAGAGGAATTGCATGAAGAAGCCCACATTGTAGGAAGAGGAAAGATACTGGTTGGTGAACTGCGTGACCGGGTTGACGTCCTTGGACTTCATGTCGTTCACAAACAGGCCCTGGGGTGCATTGAGGGTGATAGCAGACATGTTGGCCCAGATTCCTGGGGTACCGCCGGCTTTATATATCTCAGCCTTTATCTCACGATAATCTTGCCCGATCATCGCCGAAGGGCCGAAGTGTGAAAGCACTGCGCGTTGCGCGGGGTGCATCCAGTTTGAGAGACGGTTCCGACAACTTGTCGTGTGACAGAGCCAGAAACGGTCAGTGTGGTCTGACACGATAATTGTGGGCTATGGCTTGATACTGGTCCGGGCCCTTGGTATCTCTTGTATGTTTGCCAGCGAGCCAATGTCGTCATGTTGTGATCCTCGGAATAACTCGGACTAAGTGTTATATAGTTCTATGACGTTCCCCTGCAGAAGGGTGCCTAGCGGATGCACATGCCTAAGGCACTGGCAATGTAGCTAGCTAGTGAGGCGGATAGTAGTGCTGTACTAGATAGCAGACCTCTGAGGTTAAGAGACGCTGAGTTAGCTAGTGGCCAGCACAGGACACTATTTCAACCGATCTGTTTCCTCGAATTCTCTTTCATGGTGGAAAGAAATGACTGCTATGAAATTACATACACCGGAGTTTTCCCGTGCTTGTTCGGCTATATACCGAAATTGGTTTTTGCATGCATAAGGCATGACTTCCGACGGGTTCTTTTTTTTTTTTTGCTCGTAGGCTAGGGCAATATTTGGCTATGTAGCCTCCAATGCCGTCCGACAGTTTTTCTTTTTTCCTCCGAAAAGAACTAATAAAGCGGTCGCTCTGCCGGCAATTCTCAGCCCCAGGTAGGATGATGATCTTCTTTCTAGAAAAAGAAGGCCGCCCACAGGCCGGGCATAGTACATGCAGTGCCTCCGACGGCCCCTGTTTTGTTTTTCTGCTGCGAGACGGCGTTCTGGCTTCTTTAATTTGCTAAAGAACGCCATCCGCAGGTCGCATGGAGCTTCCGCTAGTTGAGTATGTGGTTTACTATAGAGCTATAATATCTCGGGCCTCACGCATTGAGTGCATCGGCTTGCAGTAGTAGTCATAAGTCACGGTCAGCAGGGTCGCCGCCTGCCGGAGCAGAACCGTCCTTCAATTCGCCAGAATCGGCAATCACCACCGGTTGGACCGGTTTGTCACCCCAGCTGGTCTTGGTCTTCTCAATCTTCTTGACAACATCCATACCCTCGAGCACTTCGCCAAACACGACGTGTGCACCGTCCAACCACGAGGTCACGACGGTCGTGATGAAGAATTGAGAACCATTGGTGTTTCTGCCAGCATTAGCCATGGACAGAATACCCGGCTTGGTGTGCTTCAACGTAAAGTTCTCGTCTTCAAACTTCTTGCCGTAGATCGACTTCCCACCGGTGCCATCACCGTTGGTGAAGTCTCCTCCCTGGATCATGAATTGCTTGATTACCCGATGGAAAGTGGACCCCTTGTAGCCATAGCCCTGTTCGCCTGTAGCAAGAGCACGGAAGTTCTCAGCAGTCTTAGGTACAACGTCCCCATAGAGGCCCATGACAATGCGGCCGAGGTCTTGGTCACCTTGTTTGATGTCGAAGTACACCTTGTGCGTGATGGCCGGGCCCTCACCATCATCAGATGGAGATGCCTTTCCGAAGGCAGTAGTGGCAATTTGAAGGACGCAGAGTCCAAGCAAGAGAAGTAACCAGTGCATTCTCATTCTTGTAGATTGTGTGTGTGGGTAGTGGTAATAGTACTACGTGTTGTTCTCGCGAAACGTCGGGCGAGCCTCACCACTCTATTTTGCGTGCCGGTACCACCACCAATAGTTAGACTGAAACTACTACCAAAGATCAATAGCAGGTTACGTGTTGTTTGGTCCCAACCGGCATGCCGACAACATCACCACAAGCCCGTCCGCAGCCCAGTTTTTCAAAGCTCACCCTACTTCATCATGACCGAGCCAGCTCCAAACACTGAGGCCCAATCCAACGGAAACTCGTCGCAGCCAGCTCAAAATGCCTCGTCTGAGGACCTACCCGGTGCAACTCCAAGAGATGTGCGTTTGTTGCACTTGATTCTCGCCTCCATGGGCGTCACAGCTTACCAGGACCGTGTTCCGTTGCAATTGATGGATTTCGCATACAGATATACCCATGGAGTACTCCAGGATGCGCTACAGTATAATGACCATGCAGCAGCAACTGCCTCCACTCTCCCTGCTGGGGTGGGAGCCTCTTCATCACCATTAACGGTAGAAGATATCCGCCTAGCAGTGGGTGCGCGGGTAAACTACCAATTCAAGCCCGCACCGCCGAAGGAATTGCTGCTTGAGATGGCGCAGGAAAAGAACAAACGGGCACTGCCTACGGTTCCACAGCAGTACGGTATCCGATTGCCTCCGGAAAAGTACTGTCTGACGTCCAAAGAATGGCAGCTGGACGATCAAAAGGACGAAACGATAACGGAGTTTGTTACTACCCAGGAGCAAGAACCGAAGACCGATGATCTCGACATGGAGGCTGATGGAGACGCCATCATGGGTGAAGCATGATCTGTATTTATTATAATAAACGTGTACTATTTTCCTTTTCTAGTAAACGTACAATCGGGCCTTGAAGACCTATCTTTTTGGCGTTCTTAGTAGAAAAAAGAAGACGCAGAAAGCCCCTAAAGAAAGCGTTTTGTTTTATTACATTAGTCACCATCTAAAACCGTCGTCAAGAAGCTTCTGCGATAGACCTTTACCAATAAGTACTATCTTGGAATATCGTTCATCATCACTTTGAACACGGTCATTGGAATCTATAAATTCATAAGTCTCACGTACGCCCTGAATGACGCTTATTCGGCCATCTGCTCGGTTAACCAGACGACCTTTGGTACGATGCACGTCTACTGGCTGACCTGCTAACTCCTTCTCCCACAGCACATGCTGCAGCCATGTCTCCACACGTTTAAGCTGTTCTGCTGTCACTGTGGGGAAAGTCTTGGAGACCGTGGTGATCCGAGAGTCGTGAAACCCATGGGCATGCTCGCGAAGCTTAGCCTCATCAATGGTTCCATCGTATGCCGCTAGATCTAAAATGGTCGACAAAGACGGCACTCGGCTGTATTTGGTCTCCACAATCTGTGCCAGAGAGTTGATACCCCGAATACGACCTTTAATAACATCAATCTGTTTGGGATCGCCGATACGATCACACTTGTTCAGCAGAATCACGTCTGCGTGCGAAATCTGCACAGAGGTCGTAGTAATATCTCCGTCTGATTGTGAGTAATCGTCTAATCGCTCGATCACCGATTCCGCATCCAGCACAGTAACAATTCCGTCCAAATAAATAGTAGACGCAAGTGCCTCATCCAGCCAAAACATGGAAGCAATTGGCCCAGGATCAGCCACCCCAGTGGTCTCCAATAATATATAGTCAAATTTACCTCGTTTCTCCATCAGTTTTTCAATCGCGACCACGCCTGTGTCCTTTACGGTGCAGCACAAGCAGCCATTGTCTAACTCCAGCCATTCCTCATATATGGTTGGCTTTTTTGCTCCATCTCCACCATCCTCTTCACTTCCTCCTTCTTGAACAGTTAATGACCGTTCGATATCAGCCGAATCACCGAATTCGTTCAGAATAATAGCGATCTTCTTCTCCTTTTGTGTGGCAACATAGTTTAATAGCGTGCTCTTACCGCTCCCCAGATAACCGGTGACAACTGTAATCGGCACTTTCTTGTCATCAGCAGCAGAAGTCACGGTGCTTGCAACGTCATTTGCTGTTCCTTCTTCTTCCCTCACTAATGACGGTGGTGCGTCATCCATTCTCTAACGAACAAAAGAATTATTATAGAGTTACTCTAAAAGAAACTGTGTTGGGGTACAATCACCGCTGTCAGTTCACTATTTCTCTGTGTGTCGGTGTGGGTCACATTTTCCCACCAAGCGAAAGGCAAAAAAAAAAAAGACACTGTGACGTCACAAGCTAGTCCTAGTCCTAGCCAGATTTTTAAAAGTATAGAAAACCATTATATATGTACATAAAGAGTTTGTAGTGAACAATAAGTCATTTCAAATGCATATGGCTATTTAGGTGCATGTCAATTGACTTTAATGATATGTTATTTTGCATTAATATCTTGAGAAATAGGTGTATGGAGTATTCAGATCCAGAATAGGCACAAAATGTACGTTAATGAGGACATACTACTATCTTTTACTTATGTACGTATGTAAGTGCGTAGAAGGTAAGGAAGTTACTATGAGCGCTGTATGCATAACCGTGGTTGCGCCGTCTCTAAGCTGTTGCATAACTGTTCGTGACTGGATATGATTATGGCAGCTTAGGAAAAGTTCACTAGTCGGAGTTCTCGCGACTCTGCCCCAACTTACATTGCCCCAGTTGGTAGACTACATCCTATGCCGATGGCAGGTAGTTCATAGCTACTCGGTATAGCTATATGTATCCTTACTATGCATAAGTGGAATAGACAGCTGTGCATAGGCATCGCCATTTGACAAATTCAACTCAACTATGCATATGCATATGCATATGCGAATAGCAATCGCAATATGCCTACTTTATTTTTTTATTTCACTTCATTTATTAACTACATATTCGTACACGTTTCTACTAAATATATACCTATTTGCGCAAATAAATTACTGTGAAGACCTTATAGCGGTCAACGGGCTAGTTCGGTTTTATAGGAATAATATGTACGTGTGCCAACTAGTATTATCATCCATAATATCCTTATGCATATATGAAAAGGATGCACGCACCCAATCACGTATACATCTACATATGCGTATGCATACCGTCAAAGTCCATTCTTTATGATAAACTAACTTTAACGAGAAGGGATGTATACAAACAGCCATCTATCGCGTTTATATATAGTTCAACATGCATATAAGCGCAAGACTAAGTTTACCAGGGGTAGCCAATCCTCCTGTATTCATGAATCGCGTACTTACAACCACCTTTCAAAAAAAAAAAAAAAAAAAAAAAAAAAAAAAAAAAAAAAAAAAAAAAAAAAAAAAAAAAAAAAAAAAAAAAAAAAAAAAAAAAAAAAAGGATGATACCTTTCGGTTTATCCGTTCCCCAGACTTTCAACGCAGATACTGGCTAAATTCGCGTCCCAAAGTACAATAACAGCCCCCATCAATGGACTTAAAATATTGTTAGCTAGTCAATTTCAAATTCGGAATCATCGAGTGAATGAAGTCACCCAATCATTCTTCGGAAACGGCACATTATCCAAATTCTTTTTCCCCAGCCCCTACTATATGCACAATCCCTGCTTTTTCCAAATCCGTCCAGTAGAGTTCTAGAAGTTCCCCGCCGGAGCATCTCAGATGCAACGCCGATCCTGCTATATGCGGAAAGCCTAACAGATTCCCAAATCCGGAGAAGAATAGAATATGCATGGAAGCTTGAGATTATGGTCTGACTTTCGGTTCGATTAGCGGGATGTCTCACGATAGTGAGGCCTAAGTGGGACAGGATAAGCAATACGAAAGACGGAGAAAGAAAGAGAAAATTAATAATAAGAGACTTTTCACAATTCATGACACATAAATATATATTCTAACTCTGTAGGAAAAAAGAAAGATCAACGTTTTTCAATCTTTTTTTATGCATAATGCCGTAATCGCCGGCGTATTACCTGTCGGGTTTCCCGATGAAAATTGTTTCACAGTGTTCATTCCGGGAAGAGCGTGATGATGGTTTGGCATCGTTCTGGGAAAGGAGTCTCGGACAATTGTGGAGGTATTTTCCGTAGAAGAAACCAACCAAGGCGAATTATCGTGTAAGACAGTAGAAGGTGTACCGATAGTTTTCGGGAAAGCCGAAGGCCGTGTGATGTAGTTGTTCTGTGGTTGAGTATGGAGAGGAAATTGAACTACTGGAGCCCATCCATTGTGTGTAGCACTATGCCTAGTTAGAGTAGTTCGTCTCGTAAAAGTCTTACCACAACCCGGAAAGTTGCATGCATAAGGTCTGCTGCCCGTGTGAACTCTTCGATGTCTGGCAAGTGAGCTAGAGTCGCTGAATGATTTGTCACACGTATCACATTTATGCGGTTTCTCGCCAGTATGTACGCGGGAGTGAACTGTTAAAGCAGAGCGTTGAATGAAAGCCTTGTTGCAGATGTGACATTTGTTGGGCCTGTCTCCAGTATGTATCCTTTCATGTCGCACTAAGTCGCTTTTCCGAGCAAACCGTTTAGAACAGGTTCCACACCTGAACGGTTTTAACTGCGGGTCCTCATAGCTCGTTATATTGTTATTACTGTGACTATTATGGCTCCAGTACTGTAGAGGACGCTGATAACTGAACGTGGAAGATGAACCGGAATAGTATGGATAAGACGGTAGTTGTTGATAGTAGCCCTTTTGCGTAGGAACTAAAACAGGAGGCTGAATAGCAGAAGATTGAGAAGAATGGTAATGATAAGATTGCAGTTTGCTGGAATCCAAGTCACACGAAGAAGTGGGAGCGCCAGAAGAAACCTCTTGAAGCAACGGTTTGATGGCAGGGATCTTTGGAGAGGAATGAGTCGACGGCGGGGATGATGAGGAACAAGTGGGTGAAGAGAGATAAGAATTCACAGTGTTTACAGAAATGTTACTTGAACTTCTTGAAACAGGTTCAGTTGCGTTGGTGTTTGTGTTTGTGTTTGTGTTTGTGTTTGTGGTCTTATCATCCTTATTAAGAATACTTTTTAGATCCATTGTCAAGCTTTGATCTAATATTTATTATTATCAGTGGGGTGGTGCACAGGAAACTAATGCTATATAAACACTCAGATGAGGAAGGGGTAAACAGAGAAAATTATTACCGATTCTAATGCACAGTTGCCGGAACAAGCGTTTAAAGGAAATAGACCACAGATTGTAAGGGAGCGAATAAGTAAAGGGATAAAAAGAAAACCCAAGCTTAATATTCAAGACAGATGTTTCGGGAAAAAGAAAATCTGACATCCAAAGGAAAAAAAGAAAAAGGGAAAAAAAAGAAAAAAAGAAAAAAGAAACCCCCCCCCCAAAAAAAAAAAAGAAAAAAAAGACAGAAAGGAAGGAAGGATGGAAGAAGAAAATTGTGGATGGGTGGATAAAGTTATCTGGCTGGTTCATCCAGACTAAAAATGGTTAGAAAGAATGGGTTCCAATTGACACCGGGCAGCGCAGCACATTTATTTGGACATTAGACAGTGACGGCAGGCTATTACGTACATGACGTGTGTTATACCAAGAAATAGAAAGTGAGGAGAAGCACATGGAGTATCAGTCGTCTTACCTGAAAAGAGAAAAAGAAAACAAAAAATCAACGGCATAAATAAACACGTGAATGCAGGTTTAATAATCTCAATCCGTCCGGAATCAATTTTTTGTTTTGTTTTTGTGTTTTGCTTTTCGTTTTGCAGCAGCGGTCTCCCCAGTTCTGCGGGAAGGAACCCCATGGACACGTTTTGCGTTACATCACGTTTACTTATAATGGTCGACTACGTATATCTACTATGGTGTGCTATTTTGCCGTTGCAAACCGGGTCCCCAAAATAGACAGCATACGCAAATAGGAAACAAACCTTCCCAATTACGTTTACCAAGCTAGTCGGTAAATTGTAAGACGACTTGGTTTGAGCTTTACACATTGTTGTTCAATCCTTTCAGCAATATTATTATTCGTATGCCCGAACTCAAGCCCCTTTGGCCAATTTATTACTCTAAAGAATGCAATGTACAGATTAAAATAAAGTTAATCTAAAATGCTCAACCCTACCATCCGTGCAAACTGTAAATTGGATGATAGCTTTGCCCCATACATGAGCCTCTGGCATGCTGTTTATCTCTCCTACCACTTTCGTATCTGTGCTCCTGTGTGTATGTTAATTCAATGTCTGGAACACTTCTCTCTGATACTTGACGTGGAAACATAATAAAACCTTTTCATGTAAGGAGTTGTAGAAACTAACGTAAAAATTCATAACTGAGTGCATAAATAGCAGCACCTACAAATAAACAGGTAAACAAACAAACAAATAAAACTTCTATCCGGCCCATTCGGCTAGTAGGTTTCTATCGTAGAACACCCTCAATAAAATGCTCGGGAATCCCGAATTCTTCCGGAAATGTCCAGAGTCTGCTTGTCACCTTGCCACAGATGTAATGATCTGACCCGCTAGGATCGTCAGGGGTATGTATATACGCACGTTCTTGGATATTGATGCGGTCAAACGGCTTTTTCCCAATTGGGATCGTGCATGTATGCAATTGTTTATACTGAAAAAGGTTCTGCGAAGCTTGGTGTATGCATGCCGTCCTCGACCCAAGGGGTTTTAATAAAATTTTACATTTATTTGCAGTGTGGCGTTGAGAGAACCGAATGGATAACAGTTTGTCTAGTTTCTACATCCGCGCTATCACAGAAAAGCAAAAACTTAAAACAGCTTTTTTGGTCACATTTCTGAAAGAAATAGCCAGAATACTGAATACACAAAAGCGTTATATATATAGTTGTACAAAAATACAAAAAAAAAAAATCTCAATAAATCGGCTTTTTTATCCTTTTCTTCTCTCTCTCTCCCTCTCTCTCACTTTTTTTTTTTTTTTTTATTGGAATCATTAATATTAATAATATTATAAAAAGGGAAATGCATCTGTATATGGCGCTGGCAATATATCTTACTGGGTTGTTGAACTGTTGAACTAAAGACCAAAAAAAAAAACAAAAAAACAAAAAAAAAAAAAACATGCAACCTGGAAATTCACCACTAAAACAACATTAATATTCTTCGCTCCCATTCTTTTCACTGTTTTCGTGGCTTTGATACCCCATCGACGACTTCTTTTGCAATATCTTCATTCTTTTCCTACACGCACCAGCCGGTTTCCCTATTTTCTCGCCAATTTCTTTCCACTTCCAGGACTCATGTTCTTTGAAGATCTGCTGCAGTAGATTGTCTTCTTCTTCACTCCAGGGTACATTCTTCATATCGGCGTAATAGTGCTTTTTAATTGCACCAGCAGACCTATTAGGAAATTCCCTGGTAATATCATGCCATTTCACTCCTGTGTTTACTAATTGTTGCAGCTTTGTTTCTTCACTTTTCGTCCATGCTGTTGACCTTTTAGAGGTAGTGACATGGGCAGCTGTCCTAACCGTTTCATAGCTGGGTTCTAGCTTTATACGTTTATAGTGATATGGTGATGGAGGGAGTTGAAGGGTTCCACTATACTTTCTTTTGGATTCGTTATTACTATCGTTGTCGTGAATCAGTGTTGCCGGGAGTGCCGTAGCAGTAGCGGGGGTCGGCACAGGAGGTTGTGGTGCCGAAGTTGGAGGCTGCACTGTAAGCTGAGGATGCGTTGTTTGGGTTTCGTCCAGTAGATGCTTTACAAACGGGCCAGGGGGTAAAATTGATGTACTGTCAAATATTTCATTAGTTGGTGGAGAAATATCAAATCCGATTGAAGAGGATTGGACACTCTCCGATGAAAAGTCTTGCTGATGTTGTTGAAGATTATTGAAATCAAAATCCTGTGGATATACCCTTGGCGAGGAGCGATAGTTGTAGGAATTATAGGTATCTGGAGGGGAATTGAAGTCCAAAAATGCACCATCTTCGTTAGGCTGTTGATAGTAGAGATGTGAGGCAGAATAGCTTGAACTAGTGTTGGAGTAGAGTTGTTGCGGGGACAGATAACTATGGCCATCTGATATCATGTAGTGATCTGAAGTAAATAACGGCCCCACATGAGCTTCGGGATCTTCATCAGACCCCTGTGATGTATTGAATACAGATGATATTGTGAATGGTGATTAACTTGAAAATATAATGGATCCGACCTGTTTTTTTTAATAGAAGACTTTGATTATTATTGTTTGTTTTTGTTTTAAAAGAAAAATGAACAATATTTATGAAGAGAGAGAAAAAATGAAGAATAGATCACAGTGTATAATAATTAACTTTCCTTCCCTTCCCTTCCACTCACAGTATTATTGCGACGATTATTTTTATTATTATTTATTTTCCCTTTTGCTTTGTCGTCGTCCCGTTGTTGTTGTTGTTGTTGTTGTTATTGTCGTTGTCGTTGTCGTTGTTTTTTTATTCTGTGTGTTTTATGGTTGTTTTGTTTTTTGTATTATTATTATTATTATTATTATTATTTCTTTTTGTTTTTGTCTTTTGTCTTTTGTCGTTTTATCGTTTTTGCTTACTTTACCTACTCCTATTTGTCGTCCCCTGAAAACTTAGGGGATGCAAGCTGTATAAAAAGGCGGTAGCAGTTTAAGAGAAAGGGGTAAAGGGTGGTAGTTATCTTTGGACGATCACTCGAAATATCTAAAACTTCCATAGATATAAACTTTCGTGAACGAATAAGGTTTCTGTGTTCTGCCTCAGCAAAACCCACAGAGCAAAATGTTTCAGAATTTTTAAACACAAGGATCAAATGTCATGCAGGCAATATAATTTTTTGCTGGGGATAATAATAATAAATAATATCAAACAACAAAATAAAATGGCGGTGTTCCAAATAATGTTACGTTAGATTTTACCCAAGGAAACAGTTGTATTTTTTTTTGTGGTTGCTGTTGATTCGTTACGCTTCATACCTGCTCAGCACCTTTCTGATCTGGTGGAAACATTATAAGGCTCCGAGCTGGTACGTACCTTACAATCTCTAAAATTTTACTATATATATCTTATCACTATATTCCTCCTCATGTACCCATATTAACTCCGATTAAGTGTCAGCCAGCCTTTTATGGTGCGAACTTTGAGTCAATATGCTGAACCCTTCAATGTGCCGAGTTTTGCTCTGCCGATCCCCCTGAAAATTGACCACGCCGCACATGAGCGTTTTCCATCAAAATAAAAACTGAAGAAAAAGAAAACAACAAAAAAATCAGCTGAAGACGAAAAGAAGAGTCAATCAAAGCTAATAATGAAAAGGTAGGGTCATAACATATCGTTCCGAATCGACTTCGAGTGGACGTCACGGACACTTAGTCACGAATCGCATGGTACTTTCTGAAACCTAGCTTAAGGCTGGAACCGGGAACACGCTAGGTAGGTTTACCGAGGATACTGGCGAACAGGCTGCAGTATTTGAGTGACCATCCGTTCTTCTCCGAGCGCCTTTTTTTTTTTTTTTTTTTTTTTTTACCCTATCGGCAGCGGGTGCCATATAATAAAAAACGAATGGGGTTTATAACTATCTGTATGCAATGCAATGTAGTCTCACAATTTAACAAGAAATGCGCATTCTTAGTGTTTAAAAAGGCTGGACCAGTTCATTCCTATTGGAGATGAGACGTCATTCCGCATCATACGTGGAACTCTGGGCCGAGATCTTGTGTTATCCTAGTATAATTTGAATGAAACGGAGTGCTCTGAAGTCGTCGTCATTTAAAATGTGTATGCATCTATGCATATGCACATATACGTAGAGTAAGAAAGAGACTATGTTACTCTTTTACGTTTTTAACCAAGTTGACCATGCCATTTGGATATTATACACTATGTTACTGTCAGTAAGACTACCTATCAGCTACTTCATTAATAAATACTAGATATAGAAGCTCTAATTATAAGCGAGCAATCCTTGGTCTGCACTCGTCACACCTCGATTACAACAGTGTTCTAGGTAAGGTGTATAGCTGTTTCGTCGAAATATATGCGTTCTGTCGCGACGCATGCACGACAAAAATACACAGGCCCCACCCACCCACCAACACATCACAAAACAACAAAGAGTAATGGTCTATTTGACTTTGACGGAAAACCTGGACAAAGCTATTGAAACTTATAAAACTTTGGAGGTAGCCGAGAATGTGGAAGGCTATGACAAAGTTAAAATCAGCCACAAGGCGGTGGTTTCCGTGTACAAGGCGTTGAAACAACATTGTGCGATTGACGGAAACTTAAAGACGTTGCTGAAAGGAACAGCGGTCTACATACCGGCAAAGCCCGCACCTGAAGAGAAGTCACAGGAATATCTGGATTATATGGAGAAACTGCGCCAAAACCTACAAGAGAAGGAGTACCAGGCGTTGATTCACAACAACATGGCGGATAATGATGAAGAGTATGGCGATAAATACATTTCGCCGGCTCAAGAGACGAAAATTGTCAAAGAGCAACTCTCTGCAGTGGCAAATGTGTTTATCTCGGTATTGTCAGTTGGATGGGCATTGTGGTATTGGACTGGCAGCTCAATGGGGAATTTGTCGTTAGCTGCTAGAACGTTGCTGTCGATATTTGGGGCCCTAGTGGTATTGATTGCGGAAGTCTTTATTTATAGCCGTTATAAGTTCAAGGTTGACGATGCTAGGAAGGTAGAACGAAAGAAACAAGAGAAGCGAACGTTAATAAGTTCATATGAATTTACTAGTCGGAGAGCAGATGGGGAGAAAACAACCATTTCCAAGATGGAGGGAGCTCAAGACGAAAAGACAACGTTGAGAAAGAGAAAATAATAATCGCAAACGACGATAGTTGTATTCTTAACTACGATGCTGCTACTTATTGTGTGGATACCGCTCTATTCTTTTCGACGTCGGTGACGGAAACAGTTGGTGGCGGAGGCGGTAATCTCTTTGCTTGCATAGCCTCCCAAGTGCTTAATAAAACAGTTAGCTCTTTTCTGGTTTGTTCATAGACACAACTCACGTTATTTCCTTGGTTCTATCATAACTCCACTTGATGCAAATTCTATACATGTCCCAAATGGTGAAATCTGGCCAGAGGGATTCAACAAACTCTACACGGCAGTTGATGTTACTTTCCCACAACATGAAGTCAGAAAGTCTAGTAGCGCCGCTGGTCCTGACCAGGATATCAAGTGGTGGGCTTCCAGATGTGTACAATTCCTTTTTGAACGTTTCGGGGTCAATATCGTCAACGGAGAGCTCGCGGTCAACAACTTTTCGTGCCACTTCACGGATCGCATGAGTGATGTCGTCTCGTGAGGTATAAGGGAAGCAAATATTGAGTAACAAGCCAGTATTATCTTTGGTAGCTTCTTCACCACGGTCGATGGCTTCCAAGACATCATCGGGGATCAAGTCTCTGTCCCCCAAAACCTTGATTCGAAGATTCATTTCCTTTGCAAACTTCTCCTCACCTGTAATATAGACGATTTTGGAGCGCAACAGTCCAAATAAAGTGTCGACTTCATGCTGTGGACGGTTGAAGTTTTCAATCGAGAATGCGTAAATCGTGACCGCCTCAATACCAAGTTGGTGGCAAAACTCCAAAATATGAGCCAAACTTTCAAAGCCGGCCACATGGCCCTCTTTTAGCTCAAGTTGGTTGTATTTAGCAAATCGACGATTTCCATCCATGATAAAAGCCACATGTCGTGGAACGGGTCCAGTTCGTAAAACACGAACCATAAACTCTTGCAAAAAGCCCATCCCATATTGCATATAAGGGAAGGTGGTGAACCACTGGAGAACTGAAGACATGGATAATATGTAATACTTTCGCTAATGGTTACGTAGGAAGCGGGGAGAGGAGCTTATATAACTTGAAAATGTTGTTATGATATGGAGTTGACGAGTCACATTTTCTGGCAAATCATTATGAGCCGACGGTAACATGTTTCATGTATGGAAATGCCTCAAAATAGCACCCTTCTATTGATATGCATATGGCGTATGCATATATGTGCATGTGGGTTAGCTAAATTTTATGCACACCTATGCCATATGTATATGGCAAGGCGATATAGAACACCCATACCCTCCAATCCTCTAATATGCACATATCAAGTGAAATAAAAAAAAAAACATATAAATGAAGTGAACAAAAAAAAAAAGATAATAAATGCATATGTATATGCGTATTTGCACGGTAACTTGATACAAACACGGTGAGATGGCTCTTCTAGTTGCATTTACTTACGAAGCTACGTCTATTATAATTAAAAGTTATCAGTTACGCAGCCGTGTGACGCATCAGACACTAGGGCAGCGTACTTCGCCAAAGTCCCTCTCTTAACTCGTAAAGCGGGTTGCTTCCATTGTTGTCGTCGCTTGTCCATTTCTTCATCGCTAACATCCACCTTGATAGTATTATTAATGGAGTCAATAGTTATGACGTCGTTGTCTTGAATAAGTGCAATTGGGCCGCCTTCTTGGGCTTCTGGGCAGATATGTCCAATAATAAAACCGTGTGAGGCCCCTGAAAATCTTCCATCGGTAATCAAAGCGACTGATTTCCCCAATTCAGTGCCCATCAACATGCCAGTGGCCTTCAACATCTCTGGCATTCCAGGGCCACCTTTAGGACCCTCATACCGAATAACGATGACGAGGTTTTGACCCGGCTTGAGCTCATTCTTTATTAAGGCATCAATGCACTGGTCCTCAGAATCAAACACTTTGGCGTTCCCTGTGAATGAATTGCCCTCTTTGCCTGTGATTTTAGCTACCGCGCCTTTAGGAGCCAGATTACCTTTAAGAATTCTGATATGACCAGTACTCTTGATAGGGTTATTCAATGGCCGGATGATTACCTGGTCCTGTGGAAGTGAAGGAGCTTTTTCGAGGTTCTCTGCGAGAGTCTTTCCAGTTACAGTCAGAATGTCACCGTTGAGGAACCCATTAGCTAGTAGAAGTTTCATCACAGCTGGTACACCGCCAATATTGTACAAATCTTCCATGACATATTTACCACTTGGCTTCAAGTCAGCAATATACGGAACCCGTTCACTGACCTTTTGAATGTCATCGAGTTGAAGTTCAACGTCAGCTGAATGAGCAATTGCCAAAAGATGAAGGCATGCGTTTGTGGAACCACCCAACGCCATAGTCATGACAATTGCGTTTTCAAATGCCTTCTTGGTCATTATATCTCTTGGTTTAATATCATTTTCCATCAAGACCTTGATATATTTTCCCGCACTGAGGCATTCTCTCATTTTGGCAGGTGATTCAGCTGGAATTGAAGAAGACCCTGGTAAACTCATACCCATGGCCTCTGCTGCGGTGGACATCGTATTGGCTGTGTATTGACCGCCACATGCGCCGGGTCCTGGACAGGCGTGCCTTACAACTTCATCCAGGGTTTCCTTATTTGTCTGGCCAGCTACATACGTGCCGTGCATTTCAAAGCAATGAGAAACGAGAATTGGTTCATCCAAGGTTGTTGAGTGACCCGGTTTGATCGTACCGCCGTAGATCATGATTGATGGTCTGTTAAACCTTGCCATTGCCATCAGGGTCGCAGGCATGTTCTTATCGCACCCGGGGATTGAAATGTTAGCATCGTGCCATTGAGCACATGTGGTAGTCTCAATGGCGTCAGCAATGAGATCTCTTGATTGCAACGAAAACCTCATCCCTTGGTTTCCCATTGTGATTGCGTCAGAAACACCTGAGGTATTAAATTGCCAACCAATCATTCCTTCCTTTTCAACTCCCTCCTTGACAGTTTTCCCGAATTCCAAAAGATGAGTGTTGCATGGGTTGCCTTCCCACCAAACGGAACTGATACCCACGTGAGGTTTGTTATACATGTCATCTTGGTTCTTTACACCTGCTCCGTACAGCATGGATTCGGCTGCTGGGAATTCTCGAGAAGACGTGATAGTATGCGAGTATCTTTTGAGCGTTGGCTTCCCCTCGGAATTTTTGGCTGGAAGATGAAGAAACGGTAAGAAATCAGACATTTTGAGCGTGTTGAAAAAGATTTACAAGGATACACAACAATTGCGCATCTTTATAACGTATCGGAATTAGAATTGGAGAAGTGTGGGGTGAGCGGGGACGGCGCTTCGGGGTAACTTTGACCGAACAATGTTTTTCCCTCTCTATTTATTGCAACTAGCGGAGCGAATTCGCAGAGCTCTGAGCCCCATAAATGTGCGGAATTTGGCGGATAAGGTGAGAAGACATATGCTACACATGTTTTCCACATCAATCGTGCTAAGAATCGATGACAGATGTTGGCCAATCATGATGAACATAATGTAATGGTCCCACCCCACAACAAAAAAAAACCCCCACGCACATGTATGTATGCGTATGTCTACTACTGCCAGAAGCAGTTGGCTACTCAACTTCGCCAAAATCGTTAAGATGTAGCCAGCGTTTAATTTCGGCTGCATTCACAGAAGTGCTCTAGACAAATTGCCATAGCTTTCAGATAGAAGCAAAAAACCTCTCGCTACTAATAATGACGATTGTCGTGAGGTACTCAGCATAATCACAACGATTATGGGCGTAGGACAATATTTCACGGAACATTAAACTAAAAAATGACAATCGAATGACGCGTAATAGCCTCTACTTTTGTTTTTGTGTACTGGTGGAAGTCGAATGACTTCGAAAAACTTCCGAAACAACGTCCTAATATAATTCGACTATAATCGTCGCTACGGCAAACATTCGGGGAGAGATGTATTTTATACGTCTAAAGGAATAATCAATAGGCCACCTTTTCCCTATATATAACAGAATACTTCGAAAAAAAAAAAAAAAAAAAAAAAAAAAAAAAAAAAAAAAAAAAAAAAAAAAAAAAAAAAACAAAAAAAAAAAAAAAAAAAAAAAAAAAA
>JAJLUR010000291.1:0-14046 GCA_030674225.1 Blastobotrys terrestris
GTCTTCTTTTTTTTGCTTCTTGTTGTTTTTCCTTCCCTCTCTTTTCTTTTTCTCCGCATAAATTAAAAATTTTTACGGCCGATCGTTCCTGCACCTCCCCCTCCGTAGATCCATGTGCGGCGCATCCGAAATTAACCTTAAAAAAAAAAGCATCCACATTTCCAATGACACCATCCTGCATGCATCATTGGCGACCACGCGCGGCCGTTCCGCTGCAACCTGCGGTCCAGTCTGCTGCAGTAGCTAGTGGTAGTCTATCCCGCTGCAGCTCGCATAACCGCCCTCCCAACGCGGCCTCCGATTGGCCCTCCGCCCGCCCTGATAATCCCAACGGTTTGTCTCACACCGGAAAAATCGTCCGCCGATCCCAGCTGCCCCACCTCGCCCATGTCCGAACCTGTCCTCGAAAAGAAGCAAAAAAAAAAGGTAACTCTGCGACGCAGTCAACCCCGTGGGGCGTGGTGCCTCCGGCGGCTTCTTTTTTCTCCGAAAAGAAGCAAAAAAGGTAGCTCTGCGAGGCCCCATCAGTGCTTTTGCTTCTTTTCTAGAAAAGAAGGCCGCCCGCAGGGCAATACACCGACCCCGTGTAGCCTCCGGCGGCTTCTTTTTTCTTCGAAAAGAAGCAAAAAAGGTAGCTCTGCGAGGCCCCATCAGTGCTTTTGCTTCTTTTCTAGAAAAGAAGCCCGCAGGGCAATATACCGACCCCGTGTAGCCTCCGGCGGCTTCTTTTTTCTTCGAAAAGAAGCAAAAAAGGTAGCTCTGCGAGGCCCCATCAGTGCTTTTGCTTCTTTTCTAGAAAAGAAGGCCGCCCGCAGGGCAATACACCGACCCCGTGTAGCCTCCGGCGGCTTCTTTTTTCTCCGAAAAGAAGCAAAAAAGGTAGCTCTGCGAGGCAATTCTAGTGCTTTTGCTTCCTTTCTGGAAAAGAAGGCCGCCCGCAGGGCATCCGCCGACCAGTCGTGATCACGTGACCAAACCCGACAGCGTTTTCCTTTTTTTTTTTTTTTTTTTTTGGTAGGAAAGAGGGCGTAGTTCAATACCCGGGCCCCGAGTGAGCACAACGTACTTCTGCGAGATTGGTAAGGGCAGTCCCTCGGGTCCCGGGGGAGGAATGTGGATGGGCTACCGGATTTGGGCAGTGTCAGCTGGCCGACGGAGAGCCCGGATTCCGGGCAAGTCACATGACCGAGTGTGGGGGAGGGCAGGGTTTGTTTGAACTTTCCAGCCCGTATTTGCGGGGGAACGGAGGAATGTTTGGTAGCGTGGCTGGATATGTGAGTTCGTACCATGTGTGTCTCGCGGGTGAGTTTTGCCGCGAGGACAATGGGCCTCAGTGGGGGCAGTAATAGTTGTGCTGGGCGGTTACGGCCAGTCTGAGTTTGGTTGTTGTGAATATTGGGACTGGTCCCTCTTGGGTGGTCACAATGGCTATAGGATTGTATTGTTTGGGATAGCTGTTTCATGGCTGGTCGATGTTAGTGGGGGAAATATTTGTGTTGGGCTTTTGACGACTAGTAGAGTGTGCCGTGGTAGTATAAGGATTGCCCTCATCGGGCGGTCACAATGGGTTGATCTTGAATTGGTGTGGGTGTAGTAGTAGCTGGCTGGGCTGGGCTGGGCTTTTATGGCTGGTTGTGAAAATTGGGTCTCATAGGGTGATCACAGTGGGCTTTTTTTGTGGAATTGTAATGGGGAGGGTCAATGGTTATGGACGGCTATGGCTAGTCGAGAGTCTTGTTGTAAATATTTGACACTTAATCTGATATATTCAGCGTTTATACCAGCCCGTGAGCCATGACTATATTATGTGTTTACTTAATACTAATATCACGAAACTCTTGTCATGTAATTGGTGGTAGATTCAATGATGATAACGTTCTCTTGGCCCCTCCTACCGCCCTCTATCGGGTCGAACACTTGCTTATATATATCTTATAGCCCAGCCCTGGTCCGTCACCCCTGAGAACATTCCTTGTTTGTCAGCCGTTCTTTGTTCACGCCCTTATCACGACGCCTTATCTGGACGCGCGCTATCAGTGCGTCCCGTGGTTGCTATCCAACATTTTATCGTCCGCTTTAGTTAGCGCTGGTGAGCTGATTGGATCTTTGAGAACTCCCGTGTGCTAAGGCTGTTTTGCTGGTCCCGGGCTAGTCATGACTTGTTTCTGCATGTTCTAGCGGATTCTGTTCATTGCTTCGAACGGGGTGTAGTGCCCGCCGATACGCTAAGATCCATTAAATTGGAATTAGCTCTCGGGACTCCTCCTCGATGTTCACGAATCGGGAATTCGATGATAATATAGATAGTTAGTTAGTTAGTTATTGGGTACGCTGCACGACATTCAAAGCCAACCAAGGCATGCCCTGAACTATATTGAACCAGTGTGTGCAGATCACGTGTCTGCGAAAACACTTCATGCTGCCAGGCTGCTTCGCTTTCCTGGAATCAATCGTTCACCTCAAACATTAGGACGATTCTCATGGGGTTGTCACGAAGAGACTGTGTGTGACCGTATGAATCGTTGTGTTGGACTTTTATGGCTCGTCGAGTCAGATTGTAAACACTAGGGCCGTGTTCTTTCGGACGGGGCTAATGTGAAGTAGCTGTGTTCGATTGTTTCACGGCTAGTCAAGTCTTTGGCTCTGAATAATTAGCATTTCTCTGATGAAGTAGTACTTTTTCAGTTCTTATTGCGCATCTGTGCTCCCTGAGCTGGTGACAGGTTGTATGCAACATAGCGTATCTCACTTTCCATAGTTCGAAGAATGGACAGCAAGCGAGAGAAGAGCCGGAAATTTGAACCGGACGTCAAATTCTTGGTGTAAAGAAGTGTGGAAAGTATGTTCACGTTTCATCTGCCCGGATGGGACAAGGATTAAGTGAAAGGCAGGTGTTGTTAGAAAACGCTTGGAAGTATTGATTCACGATTTTTAGTTCGTTTTTCCGTTGGTAATCAAGGAATTGAGTCGTTAGTCGAAGCAACATTGTGTCCAGCCCAACCCAACCGGGAACAAGTTTAGGCGAAGTATATATCAATCGCTAGCCCATGGCAATTCACAAATTAAAACTACAAGTGAATAAACTGAAAGTAAAAATTGACCCCTACAGTTACATCAGGAACGGAGAATTAGTCTTGTGAAGCCACACTAGTATTGGAATAATGGAATCAACTTCATTGTGGATCATTCTCTCCCCAGTGTTCATGGCATTAATTGATTCTACCTGAAAAGTGCTTTCCATCGCTATACAAGATGGTGCAGCTTTAATCTGACGTTGTGCTTAACAGATTGAGCCAATAAAACAGGGAAACTCTATGAAGCCAGTGCTTTTGCTTCTTTTCTAGAAAAGAAGGCCGCCCGCAGGGCAATACGCGGAAGAAGCTAGCCCATGGCAATGCACAGATTTAAAACTACAAGCGAATAAACTGAAAGTAAAAATTAGCCCCCACAGTTACAGGAACGGAGAATTAGTCTTGCGAAGCCACACTAGTATTGGAATAATGGAATCAACTTCATTGTGGATCATTCTCTCCCCAGTGTTCATGGCATAAATTGATTCCACCTGAAAAGTGCTTTCCGTTGCTATACAAGATGGTGCAGCTTTGTCTGACGTGGTGCTTAACAGATTGAGCCAACAAAACAGGGAAACTCTATGACACCAGTGCTTTTGCTTCTTTTCTAGAAAAGAAGGCCGCCCGCAGGGCAATACGCGGAAGAAAGTACACGATGACGCAACAAAAACCCCTGCGGAAAAGAGCTAATGTTTGGCTCGCAGATTCAGATTTCCGTTGCAAATTTACTCGGTAATTTGGCCGTAATACTGAAACCCCACACCACACGAGCATGAGTCAATCAAATCCCGGCTTCACAGCACTTGTGCGCCCTGTGGGCCTCGCAGAGCTACCTTTTTTGCTTCTTTTCGGAGAAAAAAGAAGCCGCCGGAGGCAGTTGGCAGCCTTCTCGATTTCAAAATATAAATACAATATATTACCTACCTAAGGTGACCCACAACGTGTAGCGTTCGTTCTCCATTGGCTCCGTGCTGTGGTGTGACTGACGCCTGCCAACGGTAGGAACAGCAGAGATCTGCAGCTCGATGTGATTGAGGCCCGGTGAGAGCCTGAGCTCGTATCGACTGCGGGCCGGCTTATCGGTCTCGGACCACGGGTTGGAACTGGACGAAAAGATGGGCTGTAGCTTCCGCTGGTTGTGAGTCAGGGAAAGGTTGTGCTGTCGCATGTTCAACGACTCGTGCAACAGCACGTTCACGTTGATGGAATGGTGATAATGGGGGAGGTTCAGTGCATACGACTCGACGATGTGCGTTTTGGAAGCGGGAATGATCACCTGGAAGAGATCGGTAACAGCAGTTGGTGGAGCCAATTGTTTGCTCTGCTGCTGGTTGTATCGGCTTGTGGACGGGATGATTGACGTCAGATTGAGGCGCTGTATCAGTCCATCTTGGTCGGTTTTACCGTGCGGACGCAATCGATCCTCATCGACATAATGTGGCTTCTTGTCTTCTTCTTCTCCTTCGGCCACAGTTGGCTCAGTTGTGCCTTCTTCCCCGGTATTCTGTCCCAAAGTAACATCTGTGGATAGCGTCTCTCCAGCATCTGGGACTGCAGACGCTTCATCGTCGTGCTGTTGCTGCGTATCTTCGTCCTCCTTCCTGCGCAAGTTGAGCTTGAGCTTCGTACCCGGGGTCTCCTGTCTGAGCTTGAGCTTTAGCAGCCCCGGAGAGCCCGTGTTTGAGGTCGCAGCAGCCCACTCTGCATATCCCTCGGGCTCGGGGAGCGTGATGTTGCTCTTCTTGACCTTCTCGAGGCGCTGGTTGAACTGCTTCTCGAGCCCGAGTGAGTCGTGATAGACCTGGGACGTGTCCTCGTTGTATGAGCGTGCGTTGGTGAATATTAGCATGGCACGGTCAACAAAAGCTTCAAGATTCTTCAACCTGTCGGACTCTACTTCCTGTCGCAATTCATTGAATGCCATTGGCGTGTTGATTATTCCGTGATAATCCGGATAGTCCTCCTTTCGAGGAATGTCCATAAATAGTTCGCTCAGCTTCCTTCCTCGGGACTTGTAATTCACCAGTTCGTCAATAATCTGCAGCTCAGCCTTCTTTACCTGGTCGAAATAGCTCTGCTTTGCCTGCTCGTCCTGTTGCGTCTTCCACCCCTCTATCCGGCCGGACACGTAGTCATAGACCGCCTCTGCGTCCTCGTAGATCTCACTGCCCTTCTCGTTGAACGACTGCGCGTTGTTCTTCATGAGCTCAAAGTCCTGTAAAAACGTATCCACGTCCGGGTACTGCTGCTTGTTGAGCTTGCTGGTGATCTCGTGAACGGAAATGGGCGACTCGATCATCTTGTAGTAATCGGGGAACTGCTTCTTCGGGGGCAATTTCAAGAACGGACCAGTGATAAACCGTCCACTGCTTGTGTTAGCACATACTATGCGACTGTTGCTGTGCGTGGTACTTACTCTTCCTCGAGCTCATTAAGCCCGTTGATCACCGCAGTGTAGATATCCTCCTAACAATCGCGTCAGTGAACATTCACTCAACCCTTCCGCAACCGCACTCACCTCCTCGGGCTCGTCCAGTTTGGCCCTTTTGCTGCTGTCACCTCTGTCCGATGTTTTCGATTTCCGCTTTTGCATCCTATTTTGTACGTGTGGTGGCTACGAGCTGAAAATTGGCAGTCAACCAAAAACTCCCAAACAAAACAACACCAAAAAAAAAATGCAGTGGCGCGGCGCGAAGAGGGCTACTGCGAAGTAGTATGCATAGTAGGCTGGGCCAGTGGCTCGAGTCAGTCCAGTGGTTTTATCTATCTGGTGAAAGCAATTGTGTCTGAAGCAGCGCTTGTGTAGATAAACCAGTGGGCTGTGAGTTATTCAGAATTTATTGGGTGCTATTTTTTTCCTTATGTGTGGGTTGCGTATAGAGTGTCTGTTTCTCATATACATATACATACCGATTCTTACAGCGTATGCATAGAGTGAAGTGAACTCTTCGTTAGCATGAGCATTCATACAGAAAACTGCGATATTACGCACAATCATCTATGTATACAGTATAATAGATAATAATATATGGTAGAATCTGTGTTATGCAGGCATATATATCGTATCTTTGTATACGGTTATGAGCATATCTAACATCGGGACTGAACACAAGGCCCCGCAGACCTGTTCATTCTATTGCCGGTGATATACCATCCTGTTGAACAAATTTCGTTTCTAGAAATAGAACTAGTGCATTAACATCGTAGAACTACATCCAATAGATCCGACTATACACCGCAGACTCAATTACCGCCCAGAGAAGAGAACTAAAGCGTATCGCTGCCTTTTCTGCATCTTTCCGGAACCAGGCCCTGTTGGGCCCACGTATGCCCTGCGGGCGGCCTTCTTTTCTAGAAAAGAAGCAAAAGCACTGGAACTGCCTCGCAGAGCTAAAAAAGAAGCCGCCGGAGGCACACGTACACAACGGGGTCTGTGTATGCCCTGCGGGCGGCCTTCTTTTCTAGAAAAGAAGCAAAAGCACTAGAACCGCCTCGCAGAGCTACTTTTTTTGCTTCTTTTCGGAGAAAAAAGAAGCCGCCGGAGGCACCACGCTCAAGGGGTCGGTGTATTGCCCTGCGGGCGGCCTTCTTTTCTAGAAAAGAAGCAAAAGCACTAGAATTGCCTCGCAGAGCTACCTTTTTTGCTTCTTTTCGGAGAAAAAAGAAGCCGCCGGAGGCTACATGGGGTCTGTGGATTGCCCTGCGGGCGGCCTTCTTTTCTAGAAAAGAAGCAAAAGCACTCGAACTGCCTCGCAGAGCCACCTTTTTTGCTTCTTTTCGGAGAAAAAAGAAGCCACCCACGGTAAGTTGGAGGCTACACCGTAGAGCAGCAGTTTTGCACTAGACGGACGGAAGAGTATATTAAATAAATAGCTAGTCTTGGAAGTTGAGCACCAGGGCCCCAGCGGGTTTGACCACGGGCTCTCGCTCGAGGGCCTTGTTAGCGTCCGCAGACAGCTGGTCCAGCCACTTCTTGTCTTTATCGGACAGCACCGAATCCGCCGAGGCCCTTGGAAGCAGGCTTCGGGTGTTGTTCACGCTGTTGGACTTGGTGGAGGTGGGGGAAGTGGAAGCCGAGCTCGATACATACTTGAGCTCGGCCAAAACCCGCTTATATTCGTTCGCTCCCTTGCCAATCGTGCGCACCTCCGGCTGGCTGACCGAGGTGACGTCTATAAGGTTCTCTCCCGTGAATTGGATGATGTCGTTAAGGATCTCCTCCCGCTTAATCCTATCCTGGGGAGGGTTCGCCGCAGCAGCAGCCTGGATCGATTGAGCAGGGTCGTTATCGGTGAGCAGCGGCGTTTGCTCGTTCAACTAGACAATTTGTTAGCCACAGCGTTCCACGCAGCACAATACAGGTCCGCCTACCAATGGAGAGTCCGCCTCACGCCTGGGCCTCAAGCAGGACGAACATAAGCCCATACTACTGTTTTTGTTGTTGTGCCGACTCCAAACAAACCGTTGTCCCAACTTAAAAGGGGCTGATAAATTTTGACATAGTGCCACCTCGTATATAGACAGAATGGCGACCAAAGCAGCCCATAAACGAGTAAGTGTGTAGTTGAGTAGAAGTAGCCACACGCACTAACGCCGTAACAGCTAACTAGGGAGTATAAAAACATCCAGGAGAACCCTACTCCTTACATCACGGCCCATCCCAACGAGAACCACATCCTGGAGTGGCATTATCTGATAACGGGTCCTCCCGAGACTCCGTATGAAGGTGGTCAATACCATGGCACCTTGGTGTTTCCTTCCGACTACCCGTTCAAGCCTCCTGCTATCCGTATGATCACTCCCTCCGGCAGGTTCAAGACCAACACCCGGTTGTGTCTGTCCATCTCTGACTACCATCCCAAGTCGTGGAACCCTGCTTGGAGCGTCAGCACCATCTTGACTGGACTGCTCAGCTTCATGGTGTCTGACGAGACCACCGCTGGGTCCATCACCAGCAGTGAAGAGCAGAAGAAGCAGTTTGCGAAGCAGAGCTACGGCTGGAACTTGTCGAACCCGCAATTCTTGGAGCACTTCTCAGACCAGGTGGATGAAAACAGGCAAAAGATACAGCGGGAGCATGAGTCCAAACAGGCCGAGAAGAAGGTGGAAAACAGCAAGTCCACTGTGCCTCGGGCGGATGAACGCGGTGGAGACAACGCTTCTGGAGACCCTGCTCCGGCGAGCGGTGGGTTTTCTTCGACCCAAAAGGCCCTCTGTGTTTTTATCATCTTCGTCAGTTGGGTCCTGGCTTCTAGATTGTTGGGAAACATCAACGTGAAATAGGTATTTATTAATATATAATTGCATCTACTCCAATGGACCTCGTAGGTGTGTGTGCCTCCGGCGGCTTCTTTTTTCTCCGAAAAGAAGCAAAAAAGGTAGCTCTGCGAGGCCCAGTTCCAGTGCTTTTGCTTCTTTTCTAGAAAAGAAGGCCGCCCGCAGGGCATATACCGAACCCTGTAGGGCGTGGTGACTGATGGGAATCTTTGGATCTCATCTTCAACTGAGAGTGAGCGATTTGGTTGGTTAGGAAGATTAACCAATATGGCTCGCAGATATGTTTGTTTGCTCGCAGAAACCCCGAGCAACTAGTTTATTGATAGATAATTTGCCTCATGTGTACAGAGAATGACCCCAGTATCAGGGCTCCTCAAACAGCTATGGATTGAAACTCTGTATCTTGCTGTCACATTAACCGCATTGAAAATTTAACAGAAACTTCTCATCTGCGCCCGATTCAGGTAGATAAGTCCTTCATGAGCCTTTGACTTCCGTTCCATGGGGGCTCTCAGTGTAAATGGAGCAAACGCCAACCACAGTCAACCAACATCCTTAGACAGAGCAGTCACATGAGGAAGATACCTAAACCCATGTGCAGCCAAGCCAATGGATGCAAGTCTGAGAAGCGGAACCAGGAGGGGCAGCTTCACTCTATTTTGAACCAGGAGAACAGCCTTCGCACTCTATTTTAACTTTTTGGGGAAAACTCCACACAAAAGTTGTGCACGAGTATGTTGACTGTCGGGATACAGACCTTAGATGTGATATAGATCGAAGAGCATATCACATCAGAAATACTTTCGTTGCCATTCAAATTGTTGACGTAATAGCCAAGTTCAATGGGCATGGTAACGTTTAATATGTGCGATTTGTTTAGATAACTACGACCAATTGGTAATAATGAATTTGGGGCCCGTGAATCTGATCCAACACTCATGCCTGTCAGATGGCGTCCTCAAGGGTAGAAGAAACTTGCTTGCGGAGAAACAACCATCGACTCATTAACCCCAGTTGAGGAAGACAGGCGTCGATAGCAACAGCAGCAACCCCAACTGCTGAAATATCACCCTTCTGATTCCTGAAAGGTTTGTGCCCAACGCACGGCAATAAATCATACTTTATTAGAATTAGTAGGAGCGAGAAAGTCATCAAACGAGCAAAATCACTCGATGTTTTAATAATACTCAAACAGTTGCGTTCCCTGCTTCACACAGCGCAATTGACTTCGACAGTTCCCGCCCGGGATCGTAGCCTAGTGCTTCGCTACGATAGCAGGGCTGTGTCTGCCTCCGGCGGCTTCTTTTTTCTCCGAAAAGAAGCAAAAAAGGTAGCTCTGCGAGGCAATTCGAGTGCTTTTGCTTCTTTTCTAGAAAAGAAGGCCGCCCGCAGGGCAATACACCTCTGCGAGGCTCATGTAGCCTCCGACGGCTTCTTTTTTCTCCGAAAAGAAGCAAAAAAGGTAGCTCTGCGAGGCAATTCCAGTGCTTTTGCTTCTTTTCTAGAAAAGAAGGCCGCCTGCAGGGCACACACCGATCTCCTAGGAGGGCCAGTGTGTAGGGAGTAGTAGATATGGTCAATAATTTAAATGCATTCGTCACTTGTCTATATATCAGCATACATGGCCGAGGCGATTGCCGGGCCAAGCAGGGAGCTTTCGTTAGATGGCATGAGGGTGAGGGTCCTTCCCCTGGCGGAGCCGAGGACATTGAGATATTCCTGACAACGCCTCTTGAAGTCTGGATACTTTTCGATCACCGTTCCGTCGTAGGCAATGGTGCTAGTGGTCACGTCTGCGGGCAGGAGGGTGGCCAGGGCGACGAGGGTTGCTGCGGTGAGGGCAGCGGCCCTTGTGGAGACGGCGACGATGATGGAGCCCATCAACTTGAGGTCGCTGTCCTTGAAATGGGACTCGTCGACTGGATTGGCATTGAGGAAGACAGCACGGGCGAGGTCGAAACGGTCGTTGAGGATGTGCTCCTCCATGTCCGACATGACGGAGCTCTTGAAACCGTAGGGCACGTCGATGTCCTTTGGCATCACGCCGTCACAGAGCACGCCCTGAAGGACGAGATCCCTCATGATGAGACGGGTGATTTCGCCGATGTATCTGCCGGAGACCTTCTGCTCGAGGGGCTGGTAGCCGGGACGCTCGTTCGTGCGGTCGATTTCGACGTCCCAGCACGTCTCAGGGATGATTCCCGAGCCGACCATGGACGACTCGGTGTTGACGAGACAATGGGAGCAGTCCTTTTGCTTGAACTGGAGCCCGCTGAGCTTTGCGTCGCAGAGGGACGAGAGGGAGTACATGCAACAGGCGTTGATTCCGGTGCCGAGGATGAGGGACATTTTGGTGGAGGTGTCTCCATATGCATAGGCGATGAGGGATGCGAGGGTGTCGTTGACGATTGCCTTGACAGAGATGCGGACGCCAATCTCGCGGGTGGCCCACTCAAACGAGTCCTTGAGGTCCCAGTCCATGATCTCGTCGGTGACGCCGTAGCCCTTGCCCATTGCCCTGATGCTGCCGCGGTCGACGCAGGACTGTCTGAAGGGGAAGGACCAAGAGAGGCCGGTGACGATGTTGTCGTAGTCTGGCTGGATCCAATGCTGCTGGATGGCGTACTCGACTGCGATGCGGATCTTGTGTGCGATCCAGAGGAAAAAGCCGCTGCCCGAGAGGTTCTTAGTTTCCTTCTCCACGGCGTGGCTGACCTTGTAGAGGACCTCGTGCCTGTTGTTTCCGTAGAGACGGACAAAGGCGACTCTGGCGGTGGATCCGCCGAGATCCACCGACATGAAGTTGCCTACCTCTTGACCAGTGGGCAGATTGGTGACACAGGATGCGAGCATTGTTTCCGACGTTTCGTCCTGCAATCGGTGCTTCATACTTTCCTGGAGCCCGTCGATGATATCGTTGAGCTTGTCGAGCTGACAGGACTCTGAGAGCACTTTTAGGTCTGGATGGGTGTGGTGATGGTGTTTGGACTGGGGTACCATGTTAGTCCATCTATCTAAGGAGGAGGTGCTGTGTAGGATCACGGGTGCTGTAGTGGACATACTATGCTTTTTGGAGAGTGTCTTTTTTTTTTTTTTTTTTTTTTTTTTTTTTTTTTTTTTTTTTTTTTTTTTTTTTTTTTAGTATCTCTCTCTCTCTCTCTCTCTCTCTATGAAGTTCCGTTTTTTTTTCTTTACGGTCTTTTTCCTTTTCCTTATAAAAAAAGACCCTTTCTAAGGTGATAAAGCCTCGTGCTTTTATATATATATACACAGCCAGCCCTAAAAACGACAGCAACTAGCCTCCTGAGGAGCCAAAAACAAATAATAAAAGAAGGAGAAAATAGAATACAGAGAGGAAACAAAAAAAAAAAAAGGAGCGTCACACAAGTTGCATCGTACCCGATATATATATAAATACTACTCCCTTTCTTGGTTAAGGTTGTATTATCGCTGGTCAGTAGTCGGCCCACGTCTCCGGCGACTCCCCCCCCAAAATAGCCACCACCGCCCTAATGAAACGTTACACCCACCAAATTTTGTATGCTACATCGCAAACGCCCCTCCGACGATCCCGGCCGTTTCGGGCACTACTAATGCGTGCACATCAGGCACAACATTAATTAGCTGCTGCAACGTCAGTCTGTGTGTGTGTGTGCCTCCGGCGGCTTCTTTTTTCTCCGAAAAGAAGCAAAAAAGGTAGCTCTGCGAGGCTGTTCATTGTCTGGGGTCGTGTGGTGCCTCCGGAAAGAAGCAAAAAAGGTAGATCTGCGAGGCTATGGTCACGTGGGTGCTGTGAAAAGTACTATAGTGCTTTTGCTTCTTTTCTAGAAAAGAAGGCCGCCCGCAGGGCAATACAAAGAGCTCGTAGGGTGTGGTGCCTCCGGCGGCTTCTTTTTTCTCCGAAAAGAAGCAAAAAAGGTAGCTCTGCGAGGCTATGGTCACGTGTGTGCTGCGAAACCAGTGCTTTTGCTTCTTTTCTAGAAAAGAAGGCCGCCCGCAGGGCAATACAAAGAGCTCGTAGGGTGTGGTAGCTCTGCGAGGCTATGGTCACGTGTGTGCTGCGAAACCAGTGCTTTTGCTTCTTTTCTAGAAAAGAAGGCCGCCCGCAGGGCAATACAAAGAGCTCGTAGGGTGTGCCTCCGGCGGCTTCTTTTTTCTCCGAAAAGAAGCAAAAAAGGTCGCTCTGCGAGGCTATGGTCACGTGGGTGCTGTGAAAAGTACTAGTGCTTTTGCTTCTTTTCTAGAAAAGAAGGCCGCCCGCAGGGCAATACAAAGAGCTCGTAGGGTGTGGTAGCTCTGCGAGGCTATGGTCACGTGTGTGCTGCGAAACCAGTGCTTTTGCTTCTTTTCTAGAAAAGAAGGCCGCCCGCAGGGCAATACGGGGTTGTTGTGGGGTGGTGGTCACGGGGTGCTGCGAAAGACATGTGTGCATAGTACGTTGTAGTGGTGTGAAAGATAATAGTGCTTTTGCTTCTTTTCTAGAAAAGAAGGCCGCCGGCAGGGCAATACAGTCATGTGGTGCTGTGAAAGCGTTGATTCTACAATTCTTCTTCAATATACGTACGTATGCATAGACTACTAGAGGACGCTGTGAAAAGTACTAGTGCTTTTGCTTCTTTTCTGGCCTGGGCTTCCCGTAGGGTGATACGACGGTACTGTGGGGGGATGGTCACGTGGTGCTGCGAAAGCTCGGATAGGTATATAATGTTTCTTCGAATACGCTGAGTGAGAATAGGTCTCTAGGGTTCGCTGTGGTAGGTAGTGTTAAGGCACTGGTGCTTTTGCTGCTTTTCTAGAAAAGGAGGCTGCCGGCAGGGCAATGCATGGTAGGCACCTGGGGAGGTCACGGGGTGCTGTGAAAAAACATCGATGCTTTTGCTTCTTTTGGACTGTCGTATGCAGGACAATGTGTGGACCCCTTGGGGGTAGTCACGTGGTGCTGCGAAAGCTTTATTACTTCAATTCCTCTTCAATATACGTGTGAATAGACCACTAGAGTACGCTGTGCTGAGGAGATACTAGTGCTTTTGCTTCTTTTCTAGAAAAGAAGGCCGCCGGCAGGGCAATGCATAGGCCTCAGGCATCAGTGCTTTTGTTTCTTTTCTAGAAAAGAAGGCTGCCCGCAGGGCAATGCGTGGACTTCTTGGTGTAGTCACGTGGTGCTGCGAAAGGCATCATCAGTGCTTTTGCTTCGTTTTAGAAAAGAAGGCCTCCGGCAGGAAAATGCATGGACCCTCTGGGCGGGTCACGAGGTGCTGTGAAAGCTTTGATACTACAATTCTTTGTCAATACGTGAACATAGACTATTACACTAGAGTACGCTGTGCTGTGGTGCTGTGAAGATACTAGTGCTTTTGCTTCTTTTCTAGAAAAGAAGGCCGCCGGCAGGGCAATGAATGGCCCCAGGCATCAGTGCTTTTGTTTCTTTTCTAGAAAAGAAGGCTGCCCGCAGGGCAATGCGTGGGCTTCTTGGTGTAGTCACGTGGTGCTGCGAAAGGCATCATCAGTGCTTTTGCTTCTTTTTAGAAAAGAAGGCCTCCGGCAGGAAAATGCATTGTCCCTCTGGGGAGGTCACGGGGTGCTGTGAAAAGACGTCGATGCTTTTGTTTCTTATGTCCGCAGGGCGCAGGGCAATGCATGGACCCGTTGAGAGGTCAACGGCTATCTGCAGGGCAATTGCAGTGCATTAACTCCTGGG
>JAJLUR010000292.1:0-13678 GCA_030674225.1 Blastobotrys terrestris
CCCCACCCACCCTCCTTAGCCCGCTAATAATTAATTAATTTAATTTAATATATTTATTAATCTCCCACACTTCCCCCCCCTCCCCTCTATGCGGCTCCTGCACGCTATTTTTAATTTAAATGCAATAGTCTGGGCTCCTTATACATACCCTGCACGGCTTGTTGGGCTGCATGTCTTAATATATCCCGCGCGCGCGCATCTCCGCCTTGAAAAATATCATCACAAAAAGAAATCCTCCCTCCCCTAACCCACAACCGGCCTATTGCGAGAGTCTATCCCGGCATGGGCATGAAACCTTATATGTCTGTTCCGGATCAATCAGCAACTTACTTCCGCTGGAATGCGCACCTGTATCTGTGAAGGAGTTCGACAGCAGGGTAATTGCCTCCGGCGGCTTCTTTTTTCTCCGAAAAGAAGCAAAAAAGGTAGCTCTGCGAGGCATCACCAGTGCTTTTGCTTCTTTTCTAGAAAAGAAGGCCACCCGCAGGGCAATACGCGGACCCTGTGTAGCCTCCGGCGGCTTCTTTTTTCTCCGAAAAGAAGCAAAAAAGGTAGCTCTGCGAGGCAGCACCAGTGCTTTTGCTTCTTTTCTAGAAAAGAAGGCCGCCCGCAGGGCAATACGCGGACCCTGTGTAGCCTCCGGCGGCTTCTTTTTTCTCCGAAAAGAAGCAAAAAAGGTAGCTCTGCGAGGCAATCACCAGTGCTTTTGCTTCTTTTCTAGAAAAGAAGGCCGCCCGCAGGGCAATACGCGGACCCTGTGTAGCCTCCGGCGGCTTCTTTTTTCTCCGAAAAGAAGCAAAAAAGGTAGCTCTGCGAGGCAATTCCAGTGCTTTTGCTTCTTTTCTAGAAAAGAAGGCCGCCCGCAGGGCAATTTGTAGACCCCGTGACTTGGATCACGTGGTTCCATGAAACGAGTGGTAGTGCGACCAAATGCTTAGGCAATTCCTAGTCCCACGAGTACGGTGCTTGCTTTTACTTCTTTTCTACGTAAACACCGACTGTGGAACACGGGATGGAGGGGAGGAAATGTAATAGTCTCATATGCTACTTAGCGGAGAGTGCACACAGGGCTGCGCCGACGCCAGAGCCATCGACCGCCAGCCCAAGGGTGACGCGGCGACTGTTGGCCTCGCCCAGGGTGGCATTGAGGGCCTCGCGGACCATGTGCTCGAAGTTCGGGTAGAATTGGACCACGGAGCCGTCTGCGCCAATGTCAATCTGGCCCTGGAACTTCTCCAGCGCCTTGGTGTGGAGGATGAGGCCAGCTAGTGGGATCGAAGACAGTCTGGCGGACCGACGGCCAACGGCGTGGGCCACCCGCTGGATCTGCACCCGTTCGGGATGCGTGGTCTCAAAGCCCAGATGCTTTTGGATCACCTTCCCGACCTGAGCTAGGTCGGATGAGGTGTCTGCGTCGATGAGCGACGGTACTGAAGTGTCCAGCGACCACGGAGTGTCCAGGTTGGCGTTCGAAGTGGCCTTGGAGAACACGAGCTGGGCGTCTCGCAGCTCCACCAAGACCAGCCGCAGGAGCTCTCCCAGGAACATGCCGCTGATGCGCTTCTCAAACATGTGGTAGCCCTTGTTAGGCGTGAGCTCGTTCAATTGCTCATCGAACCGGCTCACGGGGATCTTCTTGAGCCGGTTGTCGAAGCTGCCCCATTCCGTGTTGATGACCATGATTTTTTGGGTAATGTCCGGGTGGGCGCTGGCGTCGAACTTCTGGATCGCCTTGATCTTTTCGGAATAGGCCCCGTTGGTGCCGGTTCCGAAGATGCAGCCCACGAGGGTCTGGCCCTCGTTGGCCTTGGTGTAGGATCGGGACATGAGCGTTCCCACGGTGTCGTTGACCAGTGCAGCTACGTGGACCGGTAGCTTTCGCTTGTCAATTGCCGTCTGCAGCATCTCACACACGTCCTTGCCAACGGCGTCCTTGATATCGAAGCCCTTGGTCCATCTTATCAGGGTGCCGCGGTTCAGACTGGTCTGGTCCACGGGGAATGAAAAGGTGAAACCCATCTTGAACCGTTCGGACCTCTCTTCGGCCATCTTCTCGCCGTGATGCTTCTGCAAAAAGCTCTCGAGCCGTTCGGCCATGTATTCAAAAAACTCCTCACTCTTGCCCACCATGAGCTCATGGGGGACCGGGGTCTTCTCCTGCTCAATTGTGTAGGTTGAGTCCCCCTTCAGACAGACCGAGCAGCAACGAACGTTGGTCCCGCCGAGGTCGATCGCCAGGAACGTGCCCTGCTCCTTCCCAGACGGAATCGTCGTCACAAATGTCGGGATCATGGGCATCCCCAGGTCAGTGTGATGGCGTAGCCCGTGCTCAGTGGCCCATATAAAGTGATCTGCCATGTCTCTCAGAGCGTCGTCGCTCACATTGAACTGGTCAACAATCTCGTCAACCTTCTCCTGCAGACTCATTTTTGGCGTGTGTGTGTGTGTGAACTATGGGGTTGCTAGCTGTCTTCACCTTGTGGGGAAAATATGGGTGAAAAAAAAAAAAAAAAGTGTTGGGGTGGTCTGGCCCTTTATATACCTGGATTATAATAATAGGACCCGATGAGTGTGCATTGTGCGTTATTCCGGGCCCAAACAACGGCCCTTTCCCAACGGTGACGTCACGCACCACTACCGCGAACAATGGTCACGTGAGCAGAAATAGCAAAATAACCAGACGGATTCGAAGCTCTCGAGTAGTAGCTGGGGAAGGACTGTATCGCAGAGCTAGATTTCTTTTTATTATTATTATTATTATTTTTTTTTTGGAAAAGAAAAACGAAGCCTCCAGAGGCAATTGACCTGTGGGAGGCGTTCTTTGCTCTAGAAAAGAAGCAAAGGCATCGCGCCCTCACACAGCAGAGAGGCACAGCAGATAGCAACATCAATTGCCTACAGCCTACATTATACAACATCCCTGATTTTCGTCTACGCCGAAATCAGGTTCGCTCGCCAGATCTGAGGGGTCGTACCACGCCGTCTTGGTCCTGACATTTGGACGCCGTTGTCGGAACTTGTTGGTGAGGTCTTCAATCACCTCGGAGTAGTCAGCGCGGGGCTTTTCGAAAATATTGAGGGAGAGTGATTTAAGTTTCTTGAGCCGTAAGATTCGGGGAAAGATGCCGGTGATAAATGTTGGGCTACGAACAGTGAAGGATAGTGTTTCGATGCTGCTATCTTCGAACTCACGGCATTTCAGCAGATCCATATCCCCCTTTTGCATGGCTCCAAAATGTAGCACCGTCAATGGCAGGAGCCGGCGCCTAAACGTAGTACTCGTGTCAGCATTGATAGAACTGTCGCCGCCTGGGTCATTGCGTAGGTGGAGGTACAAGGCTGAGAGGTGTGGGAAATTGGCGATTCTCAGGAAATCAAGGCCACGGTCCGTGAAGACTTCCTCAGCAGGGCATATTTTCTTATCATCGCTGAGTTCGGTATCATGTTCTCCGCGCAGCACTAAGGTTTTCAGGCTGTCGGGGAAACCGGTCAGTTTAAAAGTCATACCCGGCTCTCCACAAAGTGTGAGATACACAAGGGACTGATGAAGCTGAGCAGCCCCTGTGAGCTGTCTGAGATCGGCAATGTTGTCGTCTCCTGTTTTACACGCATCAATTCCAACACGCTTCAGCGAAAAGGCACTGGAAAAGTCGAAATTATGGAGAGCTCGCCCCGGAAACCGGACCTTGCGCGTCCCCAGGTCAATTGATTCAAAGCTTTCACTTATTACAACTTTTTGTGGTGAACACGTTGGCTTTTCTCGCGCCCAGATTCCCTGTTCGTGAACAAATAGAATGCTCGGGACAGTTATATCCAACGGCGTCCTATTAATCCTGTTGATCAATTGCAACTCGGCATCAACGTTGTAGGAGACACTCATGTTCGTGCTCACTTCCTTCAACATGCTGCAGCTCAAACGCTCGAAGGCGTCAAAGACAGCATCGACCGCATAGCCGTACTTCGAATATTGGAGGGCGAGATTATAGAATCTCACCACCACCACTTTCCCAAGCACAAAATCCAGACTCTTGGTCTTTGCAAGCTTTTTGGCAGAAAACTGCTGGATTTCCCTCTCGGAGTAGCGAATATCTACCACACCCATGTCGATAGAAAGGTAGAACACAGAGTTGTTGTGTGTACCTATCAGCTCCCGCAGTCGCCGGCATACCTGCCTTACTTGAAGCAAATCTGGAAGGTCGAGGAAATCGTAAATTGAATGCAACAATTCAGCTGGAAAGGACGACAGCAATACCTCCTTGTCACTAATATGCGGTGGAGATGTCATGGTGGTAGGAGTATGGATTGTGAAATGAGGCTGGTTTGTCGCAGAATGGAGGAACCTCAAAAATGAGGCTGGAAGCAGAGTGATTATTGGCTTTCATTCGTAAATACCAGACAGAAACCAAAAAGAGAGGGGGAAAAAAGCAAAATGGAACAAGGTGATGGGAGGCGAGCAAATAAAGCAACGATCAATGATGTTTTTTTTGCAGTTTTTATCATTTACTTTCTAGTGTATTCATATGCTTAATTTTAATTTTGTCTATGGTGCCTATATCAGCTCAATTGCAAGTTGAAAGTCAGTATGCGTGAAAATAACAAGCTTATTTAACAGAAATTTAGGCTGTGAGACTGAGTGTCGCTGATGACGTTCGCGGTTGTTCACGACACAGTTATGGCAGGATGCCGTTGCCTGGGGCAACCACTGCCAAAACGGTCGGATAATGCCTTATCGTCGGAAATATTCACCGATAGCCAGATGGGTGCTAGTATTAAGAGATCTCCACAACTCAACTCACGACAGCCCTCGTTTAGAAATCTAGTCAGGTCAGAGGGACACACGTATCGATAACCATCCTTTGTGGTTGGGATCGTCAGATATGCATACTCTATGATCCATTCTAATATGCATATGCATAGGGCTAATAACCTCCACGAAATTGGGTGTGTGTTTCAATCATCACATATGCATATGCATAGATAAATCAATTCGCTATAGGGAGTGCTATCTCATGGAAAGCGTGGCAATAATCCTAAAGATTCATCTTATGCGCTTTCTGATACAAAAGACTCTATTCTGTGTAAGACCCTTTATAACAATATCCAAAGGAATCGACTAAAACCTACATGATACAACAATCAACGACATTTTTTTCAGCAATGTCGAATTCGTTGCAATGGTCCAAACTGTTAGACCAAACAGGCTTGATTGTGAGATGTGGATTCTGCTGCCAGAGTTTGTTTGTCAGTTGTTGCACCATCTCAATATAGCTTGCACGAGAGTCGTGACTGAAATTCAAGATAAGTGTGTGCAGATTTCTGAGGCGCAAGATGCGGGGAAAGATGCTGCTGATAAATGTTGGATTAGGTACCGTGAGATTTAGTGATTCGACTCGACTAATCTCAAATTCCCGACAGTCTAATATACCCACCACATCTGACCTCGCGAACCCAAAATAAAGCTCTATCAATGCCGGGAGATGCCGTCTAAACAAGGTTCTCACTTCCGCGCCAACACAAGCTTCATTCGTACTGCTACTACCAAAGTAAACATGTAAGGTTGAGAGGTTCGGAAACGTCATCATTCGCAAGAATTCAAGGCCGCGATCCGTGATGACTTTCTCTGCAGGGCACGTCCTATCTTCGCTGATCTCCATGCCATGGCTCCCTCTCAGCTCTAAAGTTTTCAGACTGCCAGGCAAACCAACCAATTTGAAAGTCACTTCCGGATAACCTCTCACAAAGAGGTACTCGACAGTCTGGTGAAGCCGAGCAGCCGACGTTAAATTTCTGAGGTCGACTATACTATCCTTGGCCTTATCTGAGATGGAGACATCGAGTTCAACTTTCTTCAGCGAAAAAGCGCTCGAAAAATCAAAATGATGGAGAGATCGCCCAGGAAATGCAATGTTTGAGGCCCCAAACTTGACTGATTCAAAATGCTCACCGATTACGACCTTGCCCAGTGGAAGAACCGCCTTTCCCGTTACTCCGTATTCGTGGTTGAATCTGATAGAAGGGACTGTTATATCCAACGGTGTACTGTTGATTCTGTTGATCAACTGCATTTCTTGCTCAACATTGTATGAGAGGGCCGAATCAGACACCACTTCTTTCAACATGCTATGACTCAATCCCTCGAGTGCGTTGAAAACGGTATCTACCGCATAACCGTATTTTGCATATTGAAGGTGGAGATTATAGAAAATCAACACTACCACTTTCCCAAGAACAAAATTCAGGCTCGTTTTCTTGCCTATTTTTTTGGCGGAGAATGTTGTGACTTCCCTCACGGTTGCTCCCTCGTCGTAACGAAGGTCAGCAATGCCGCTGTCAATGTAGAGATAGAACACTGAACTGCTGTGTGTGGTTACTAGGTCCCTCGAGCGCCGGCACGCCAGCCTCATTTGAAGCAAATCCGGAAGATCAAGGAAGTCGAAGATAGAATGTAACAATTCAGTTGGTAAAGACGTTACTCCTTTGTTTTTATGCGTAATTGACGTTTTGTCGGTCATGGTTGTCGGACGGGTGGATGGCGGAATGAGGCTCCTCTTTGCATGTAGCGTAGAGTCAAGCCACAAATTGAGACGCACGGTCGCGAAGTGAACGTGAACCTATTTCTGGTCGTTGAACATGTAGAGTGTAAAAGAAAGCAGAAGCCAAATCAAGACAAAAGCGAGGTGATGGAAGATTAGTTATGCTATCGTATTGTTTGAATGCGGGCGAATTTGTGGAGGATTCTTAATTTCCTGTACCCTTGATTGTGAGTGGAAACCAGAAAAAAATCAGGTCCCGACGGGAAAACAAGCTAATCTAACATTTGATAGTTATATCTATGTCTATTGTATCGCCGATATTGCGTTATTGAGACCAATGACTCTTGTGCTAGTTCAACACTAGCGTGTGCATATATATATGTTCGGGTGCAGATCGGGAATGGGTGCGGTTGCCCTGGCAACCCTTGGCAGAGACAGCATCTTTTGCCCGGCCAAGATGTTCACCGATTGAGACGCCACCAGAAATGAACAACTCCAGAAGCTTCAGCTGTAGAGTAGAGGTGCAGTTCCTGGCTGTAGTTACATAGTTAATTCATTCGATATATGCACAGTAGTAAATTGTATGCAACGGGCACATCTTGCGCGGAGTTTTTAATGTTGGGTTATGCATATGCACTGTTACAGGAGGCTTCAGCTTCTCTCATAGCACATATGCGTAGCTATTACTTGTAGAGCTATGTATATGTATGCATACATACCTATGAGTATGCATATCAATCCTTTCGTTCTGGCGCTTCAGATTTGTGTGCATCGGCCAATTGACTAGTACTGAACCAACTATATATGCATATAAGCATTTTAACTAGAAACCATTGACCACTGTAGACAATTGTACTCGGCTCATTGCAGATATGCATAGAAGCTTTTAAAAACGAATTCCACGAATAATATAATTACATTGTACCATGCGTTATCGTTGTTGTGTGGATTCACGAACACCACGCGTGAAAGATACAGAAACTAAAAAATTACTCTCCACGATCACAGATATATCTCTACATCACCTCCATCAGCAAAAGACAAAAATGGTCATACAAAGTTGAATTGATGCACCAATGGCGAATCATCTTACGCGTGGGCTAACACTATATTCCCTGCTAGGTCAGAGATAAATCTGAAACATTATGATTCGCCATCCGCAGTACCATTCTCACGGGAAAACACGACAAACACCGTCTGCTCTGTGAGTCGTGAAACTGCGCATTTTGCCTGAAAAATGAAGCCACCGGAGAAAGACGCCCTTCAAATCCTCATTCAGACAACGGATTACAGATAGTCTTTTTTGCCTACAAATTAACAAAAGCTCTAATTAATTCTTCGCCGGCTACATGTACAGGATCTGTTTTGCAGATCTCAGACCTGATGTCTCAGACTACTGTTTCGAATCCACGACGCGTCGCATTTTTGTTTATTTTTTTTTATTTTTTTTTATTTTTTGTTGTTGTTTTGTTTATATCGACTCCTCCCGAGCCTAGTTTTTTTTCCTGCTTTATTTTTCGACATACCCCTTAAACCCATACAACATTAACAATGAGAGAAGTTATTAGTATTAACGGTGAGTGCACACGCTTCATCAAGTCCTATTACACCGTACTAACAATCTCTTTATAGTTGGTCAGGCTGGTTGCCAAATCGGTAACTCATGCTGGGAACTCTACTGCCTCGAACACGGTATTCAAGTAAGTACATCGAGAAGAAGAGGCATTCCTCAAAACAACGCGTCCAGTACTAACAATAGCTCTTCTAGCCTGATGGTTACTTGTCTGCCGACAAGAAGGACGCTCCAAGAGACGAAGGCTTCTCTACTTTCTTTTCCGAAACTGGTGAGTAATAGAAAAATATGCGGCAACGAGACGTGTGGCGACACAATCCATGACGCTCGTTAAACGAGGAAAAAAAAACAAAAACACTTTACTAACACGTAGAATCAAGGCTCTGGAAAGTACGTTCCACGTACAATCTACGTCGACTTGGAACCAAATGTGGTCGACGAAGTCAGAACCGGTACCTACAGAAACCTGTTCCATCCAGAACAGTTGATCACCGGTAAGGAAGATGCCGCCAACAACTACGCCAGAGGCCACTATACCGTCGGCAAGGAGTTGATTGATCAAGTCATGGACAGAGTTAGAATCGTCGCCGATAAGTGTAACGGTTTGCAAGGTTTCCTCTTCACTCACTCCTTCGGCGGTGGTACTGGTTCCGGTTTCGGTGCCCTCTTGCTCGAAAGACTCTCCATTGACTACGGCAAGAAGTCCAAGCTCGAATTTGCCGTCTACCCAGCCCCTCAAAACTCCACCTCCGTGGTCGAGCCATACAACTCTGTGCTCACCACCCACACCACCTTGGAACACTCCGACTGTACCTTCATGGTCGACAACGAGGCCATCTACGACATGTGTCGAAGATCCTTGGACATCTCGCGTCCTTCTTATGAAAACTTAAACAGACTGATTGCCCAAGTCGTCTCTTCCGTTACTGCATCCTTGCGATTCGATGGTTCTCTCAACGTTGATCTCAACGAATTCCAAACCAACTTGGTTCCATACCCACGTATCCATTTCCCACTCGTCACATACGCTCCAGTGATCTCCGCTGCTAAGGCTAACCACGAAGCCAACTCTGTTCAAGAGATCACCAACGCTTGTTTCGAGCCAACCCACCAAATGGTCAAGTGCGACTTGCGTAACGGCAAGTACATGGCTACCTGTTTGTTATACCGTGGTGATGTTGTCAACAAGGACGTTCAACAATCTGTTGCTGCAATCAAGGCCAAAAAGTCCATTCAATTGGTTGACTGGTGTCCAACTGGTTTCAAGATTGGTATCTGCTACCAACCTCCACAATACGTCCCAGGTGGCGATCTTGCAAAGGTCGACCGTGCTGTGTGCATGCTTTCCAACACCACCGCCATTGCCGAGGCCTGGGCCCGTCTCGACCACAAGTTCGATCTCATGTTCTCCAAGCGTGCCTTCGTCCACTGGTATGTTGGTGAAGGAATGGAAGAAGGTGAGTTCTCTGAAGCCAGAGAGAATTTGGCTGCTTTGGAAAGAGATTACGAGGAAGTCGGTGCCGACTCTGCCTTTGATGAGGAAGATGCTGAATATTAATCTTAAACACTTATAAAACTTTTTATATATGATAACATGGTTTCAGGAGATTTTTTTTTATCTTTATTCCTCTGCGTAGTATCGTCTGACTGAAAAAGAAATAATAAAGCACTAGGGCATACCTGATCCACCTTTTTAATTTTTCAGGGAAACAGTGTGTAGATGTAAAGATAGCACTCCGTAGGAGGGCAAATTAAACAGGATAGTTTGTATATTGCATTTGGAGTACTACAAAGGATTATTATCGTGGTATTTTTGTTTGGCACGAAGCCACCACCCTTCAATCTGGTCAAATACCCCGTTGACCATGCCCTCTTGAGCAACATTTCCCTTAAGAATATCGCATGGCATCTGCGTCCGAAGATATCGAATGCGGTCCACGAACCAAAACGAGGTCATTTCTTCGCCTGGAATCCGGTGCTTCCTGGACTTGGGAGTCACAGCGTCTCTATCCGCCTTAGCGTAATCCATCTGTGTCAATGAGTGACCCAAAACAACAGAGGTTGACGTTCCACAATACAATCTAAATGGATCGTACCGTAGCATAATACATCCCGGATTTAACTCACACGTTGCCCAACATTGCTCAAAGCTTGAATAGGGCCTGTCATTCGGAACCGTGGCCGGAGATCCGTCTTTTTTCCATGAATATTCGTCTTCTCGAGCGAAATTATCCCAGTTTGCCGTTGACTCCAAAGGAAGATAAGGTTTGATAAAATCCTGATAAAGGTCTGCATAACGTATAATGTCCTTTTTAACAAGAGATTGGTACTCCCACAGTATTTCAATGTGTCGAGGGTGCGATTGGCCAATGCCTATCACTGGTTTGCACCAGTTGAACTGGTTAAAGTACAACGCCCATATGGGCTCGTGTTGAAACTGGGCGTCAGACGTTTCGTAATCCATATCGTGGTTGACAGCCTGTTTGAAGAACTTGGCGATGAGCAGGTCGCCGCTCTCTTTGTGTGCAGTAGAAGTGAGTAGGTTTTGGACTGTTGTTAGTGCATCTGGTTGAGAGAATGCCCGTGTCAGTAGAGCCCGTGAAACAACAATCCCTGCCTTTTCTCCTGCGAATACATGATTATACGCTGCTAATGGGAATCCAGTATAGATGTCGTAGTTCGGGTTCAACTTGGAAAGAAAGGAAACGAGGTTTTCTGAAAACAACCCCATATCGTCGTCCATAATGACGTACCAATCGAATGGTTTTAACTGCTGGTATGCGTGGAGAAGCATGTTCAAGGGCTTGAAGCGGTCCAGCTTGCTCAACCCTTCTGTTGATGGCGCTAGGTACGAATGGCCGTCTCGAAGCTTTCTAGCCATTCGGTATGGCCTGAATGAGTCTGAATTGAGAAGGGTGGATGACACATTCGCCAGGGCATCAAAGACCTCGTACCCAGCAATGGAATCTGCTGAATCTGAATAGATGACAAAATTGGGCAATTTGGTGAAGGTTGTCAAGAAATGGATCGGTAGTCTAGACCAAATGTGCTCTGCAGAGGTTTTGACCAGCAACACAATCGAATGGTGGTCCTCGTTATTATTTTCCGTAATTAGTGGCTGCCTAATATCTATCTGATCCGGAGGTGGCCTCCAGATTTCATTGGAAGCGTACCTATTCGAATCCGGATAAGAATGGAAATAGGTATGCAGAACCTTGTCGCGACTCCCCTTGTGAGATAGTTGATAGTTTACAACATTCGAGTTTCTGCCCTGGATCTTAAACACTGTCAATAACAATAGAGCTAGCCCCACGATCACAAGGACTTCGTTTACCTTCCGTGTTAGCATCGATACCCCATGTCACAAGATGATCTCGTTATTTCTAACTCAAAAGAAAGCACATAAATATATATAAATATATATATATATACAGATTTACGCAATATATAGAAATAAAGCAATACCGATTATATTCAATGCGCAATAGATACTGTGGTGTATTATGAGACACAGCTGCTGCCAAAACCTTCGTTTTCTATATATATTTCTACCGGCCACCCGATATTTTGACTCACATAGGCTAAAAAATCTGGTGCTGAATATTCGCTCCTCGATACACTTTTTTTTTCTTTCCAAAATGTAAGTTATACTTTTACTTTAAAAAAATATGTAAATGTACAACTCTAATTATGTCCCGCCACCTCCAGGTATAAGGCATGTTTGTTTGACATGGACGGGTTGTTGATCAACACCGAGGATATGTACACTGAGGTTACTAATGAAGTCCTCGCCGAACACGGAAAGGGCCCTCTTCCATGGTCTGTGAAGATACAGCTCCAAGGACGACCTGGTCCTGATGCTGCAAAGAAGTTTTTGGAATGGTCTGAACTTCCATACACTCCCGAACAATTGTTCGAAATTACGTCAAAAAAGCAGGCTGAAAAATGGCCGAAGACTAAGTTTCTCCCTGGTGCGTTGGAATTAATGACGTATCTGAAAGAAAACGAAATTCCAATGGCTCTGGCTACTTCCTCCCATAAGCGAAATTATGAGCTCAAAACTGCTCATTTGAAACATGGGTTTGATCTCTTTGGCGATCATATTGTCGTTGGGGACGATTCCAGGATTCCTCCAGGCAAGGGCAAACCAAACCCTGATATCTGGCTTGTAGCTTTAGATTCTTTAAACTCTGAGAGACGACAAAAGAGTATGCCCGAAATTCATCCGCACGAATGTCTAGTATTTGAAGACGGGGTTCCAGGCGTTACAGCTGGGAAGGCAGCCGGGGCTCATGTCATCTGGGTCCCGGATTATAGAGCTTTAGAAGTGTTGAACGGAAAAGAGCACGAAATCATTGAAGATAGAGGTGAGATTTTGAAATCCTTAGAACATTTAGACAAGAACAAGTATGGCCTTATTTAAAACGTGCAGACAAGCAGATTAAATAATTTTTTCTTGATGTATAATAATATATATGCGGTGGTACTCTTTCCTTATAGTGGGGCGTTTCTGAACAGATATGAAACACTTTCACCATTGTGCAAACGTCTAATACTTTCGGCTAACACCCCAGAAACATCAATCGTGTCTAATTTTGGACAGATCACGTCCTTGCCTTCGAATGGAACTGTGTTGGTGCAGACAACCGAATGTAACTTAGAGTTATTGATAATCTCTGTAGCCTTCCCCGATAAGATTCCATGAGTGACGATGGCAACAACCTGCTTAGCATTGTGTCCTAATAAGGTATCGGCAGCCTTGGCTAAAGTTCCACAGGTATCCGCCATGTCGTCCACCAAAATACAGATTTTATCTTGAACATCACCAACAAGGACCATCCTGGAGACCTCGTTAGCTCGAGCTCTTTCCTTGTGAATCAGGGCAAAGTTTAGGTCCAATCGATCTGCCAATGCAGCAGCTCTCTTGGCACCACCCGCATCGGGCGAAACTATGACAGCGTTCTTGTAATCGATCTTTTCTCTAATATATCGCACAACACTGGGTTCAGCATACAAGTTGTCAACAGGAACGTCGAAAAAGCCCTGAATTTGGCTAGCATGTAAATCCATAGTGATAACGTGATTGCATCCAGCAGTCTCAAGCATATTTGCCATCAGTTTAGCTGTGATTGGAGCTCGGGATTTATCCTTTCGATCCTGCCTGGCATAAGGGAAGTTTGGGATAACCGCCGTGATCCGTCTTGCAGATGCCGTTTTGCACGCATTGATCATGATTAGCAACTCGAGGATTCTGTCATTAACATCACCAGATCCTATTTGAGTCAAAATATAAACATCTTCGTCTCTGACGGATTCCCCAATCGTCACTGACGTCTCTCGATTCGAGTCTCTGTGAACGTTGACCTTGGCCAACGGTATACCCAATCGTTCGGAAACTAATTCTGCAAGCCCTCTGTGAACATCTCCGGCTAGCAGCTTTATGGAGTTATTAGACATGTTGGTCATGATTGATAGGACTGCTTATTGTTTGTCAAGAGTTGCTTTTGAAGAAAAAAAAAGAATTTTTGGTTGGTCCTTTTTTTTTTTTTTTTTTTTTTTTTTTTTTTTTTTT